>JAPKLW010004118.1:6672-25635 GCA_026898455.1 Plectranthus barbatus
CCTCAAAGGAAAGTAAACAAGCAAATTTGATATCAACTCATAACAATGTCCATTCTACAACACTCACAATTGAATTTAGTTCTTCATACCTTGAATTGAGTACAAATCAATAAGAGAAATGAGAGAATCCATTACAAAATATCAAGGTCTAAGTATGATCTCCTTTGATTGCCTTCCTTGGACTTGATCTACCTTCCTTCCTTCCTTCTAGATCTTCACCAAATTGGAAGAATTTGGCTTGAATCTCCTTGAATGTGGATGGGGAATGGTTTGGAGATGAATCTAGAGAGAACTCTCGTGACGGTTATTTGAAATCTGACCAATCTTTTACAATGCAAAAATCCCCCTTTTATAGACGAGCTCCCAGGGCCTCGGATCGCCCGAGCCACCCATGGATCGCCCCGAGCCATGCTGGAAACCGCAGGACTGGAAAAACTCGAACTGGCTCGCCCTAGCCATCCTCGCTCGTCCGAGCCTGCTCTCTGTTGGCACAGCTTGGTCTAGCCTGCAGAGCTCGGCCGAGCGAGCCCTTTGTCCGCTTGGCTCGGCCGAGCCTGCTTCGCTCGGCCGGGCGGCTCCTCCAAACTCTGAAACTCTTCCTTTTGCTCCGCTTGGGTGATCCAACTTCCTTCTAATCTTCGTCTCAGACGATTTACCTCCAAAACTCACCCAAAAGTGCTATAAAATGCTCAAAACCTATCCTACAACATTCAAAACACAAAAACACGAAAACACGACAAAAGAACAACAAAAACATATGATATGAGGGTAAAATGAATGCAAACATGCACGCAAACACATCGAAATATAGGTCATTTTACACACATATTAGGCGGCGTGCGGTTTCCGGCGATAAAACTCTACTTTCAGGTCGTCCGTACAATCCCTACAAGGTGATGAACACACCCAAACCATCAAAATCTGATTCTACCTCCAACTAATCAAAATTCCAACTCAAAACCCAAAAATCAAACATGGCAAAACCCTCACCTTCTCTCCTTCGTATCTCAGTCAATCCTCAACCTCACGGGTGCTACTTTAGCTCGAAACGAAGCTCGGAGGAAGGGCTACACAATGATGCCGGTGGTTTGGTGGGGGGTGGCCGGAGATGGCCGGGGCGTCGCCAGAAAAAGGCTGACGGGTTTGGGTTTTAGGAGGGGAAGGGTGGCTCTCTCTCCCAAGCTTGTAACACTGTAGGAGTGCAAATGAAGTATATAACTCCTATATTTTTGTATATATTACAATTCTCATCTCGCTTGGTATATATTATATGCTAAATTATATGCACATAATTCAAATACCCATTAAATCTATATATACATTCTTATAATCTTAAATCATGATTTATTCCTCCTCAACTTAATATTCATTCCATCATAAAATCCATATAATCCATGATAGTTCATCCAATTTATACAAAATTCCAATCTAGGTATTATGATTAAATTCTCCAATCACAAACAAATAAATTCGAATGCTATCAAATTAAAGAAATTCTCTTTATTAAGATCAATTGAGCATTACAAAAGCTTACTAAAGCTTGGGGTATTACAGTTCCTTAGACAAATGGAATTAATAATTGGAGACTAACTTAAGACCATATTACCCTACTGAGCAGGGACATCACAAATGAGCTATACTCTGGACAATATCTAAACTAGCTTACCACCAAAGCCAACCCTCCCATATAAGGATCTACTAGGACACACCTGATCCCTATAATAAGGCTGTTTCATTTAATTCAATCCCTAGAGAACTTATGAAAACCCAATACGCAAGCTACACATGTAGACGTTTACGCATGAACTCCCACTTCTCACATGAAATAAATGTTTGTTTTAAGAAATCCTATCTATTAGAACATATGAATAATAAATTAAGTAAGCTACACATGTAGACGTTTACCTAATAAAGTATCCACTTCCAATAAAGGATCGCTTTGTGGAGGTCTTACTAAATAATCAGCTTAGTAATTTTAAATTCATAAGGTTCAATTACACAGATTATTTTATATAGCCATAATTATAACATCGCTAAAATTCTATCATGCATGGCATGAACACCGAATTTATAGTTATAATTAATTACACAAAATAAATCACATAGCATGCTTTAAAGCTGTAAATAAAAACAGTAAACAAACTCCTATTATCTACAACATGCTTATATGCTGCGCAATTAATTTAAACACATATCATTCGAAGATAAATAATAAAGAAAATAAAATTGTCCTCGTGGCCTCATGATACGAAATTAAGAAATAATTTTATCTATTAAAATTTTGAATTATTTCACAGATCTTCGACTGGGCTCCCACTACTTGGACTGTGATCTGATTTATTTTCTAAAAAATGGGCCTCCAAGATTTGATCCATCAGAAAATAGGACAACTGGGCCAGTTAACCAAATCGCGGGCCTAAGCACACATCGCAAGCCCAATAGCCCGCAAGAAATCAGCCCGACGAGCAACCACCGGCGAACCACCGCCGCCGCCATGAGGGCAACCGGAATCACACAGCAGCCATGTAGGCACATGCATGGTTGCAGCCCGCGACTCAGCCTCCTCCGGCAGTTGCCCGTTTCGCATGCCGTCACCTCGGCTTGCTCCGACCGTTGCCCGAACTGCCGTGCATCATCTTCTCCACCGTTGGCTCACCTAGGCTCGTTGGAAACGCGCGCAGGGCGCAGAGCAGACACGCGCCCCAGCTTGCAGCCGCAAACCCTAGGGTTTTCGATTGCTACAGCAGTGCCGCCCCCCACAACCGTCGCCGCCATCTTCCGCCTCCCGAACCCACGCCGCACCACCTTGTCCCGCCGTTGTCGCCCGGAGAGCGCGTGCCTGCCGCCGATGAGTGCGCGCAGGGCTGTGTGGGTACCGCGTGCACACGGAACTTAGGGTTCTGCCGCATCGCGCGCGCCCTGTCACGCCCAGCCCGCCATCGCTCACCGTCTCGGCCAGGTGGCCGCCTCCTCGCGTTGCCGTCCCTGGGCCCGCACTGCGCCTGCTGGCCTTTGGCCGCACGGCTGCTGCCCGTCGCGCGCTGGAAACCTTAGGGTTTCCCCGTGGCTGCGCCGCCATCGTGGCTGCCGTGCACGATCCCCGCTGTGCCATTGCCGCGTGCGACCCCCGTGCACGGCCTATTGCCGTGTCAGCGCTGCGTGCGGCCCTTCTTTTTTTTTGTTCTTCATTCGTTCTTCGTGTTTTTTGTTCTCCGTTTTACAGATTTAATTTAAAAATTGAAAATTACATTTGATTTCATCCTAATACAATTTGAAATTTAAATCTAACTACATATTTATCTCGTGGTTGAAAAACAAATCCTTATAAAAGGGCAGATTAAACCGAGAACTACGAGGACGAAAAAACACAATCATACAATCTATAAACCATTCATGCAATCATTCAATAATAATCATCATGCAAATCATAGGCCATATTTTTTTTTTTCTATTGAGCCAATTAATTAACCTGACTCTGATACCAATTGAAGGAATTTGTGAACTGAATCACTAATCCGTTAGCCGAGATCGTTAACTGGAATATCAAAAATAAATTGCTATGCCTATGATTAATCCTAGCATGCTCCTATTGAATATGCATAAGGGGGTTTATGTGGAATACCTGGATTGTAGAAACCTAAAGAACGAGTGCGTAGAGATTTGATTCTCGATCCTTTTCCCACGCACCAAGATTTATTCCTAACAGATTGAGGAATTAAATCTAAGAAAATTAATAATAATTTTTGAAAAACACGGAGAGAGAAGAATGAAGATGATCCTCCTGATCTGATCTTCTGATCTGTATCCCAACTCAATCCAAATATCTGGTGAAGATTCCCTTCGGATTCCTTGCCCGGTTGAGAAGCAGAATTTCGTCCTCGTTCTCAGATCAGTCGATCACCACAGCTCCCAAATACTGGTTTGCTGTGTTGCAACTTATGATCTTGTGGTGTGTTGAGATCTGAGAGACTGAGGCCTATTTATAGGAAAATACTGGACTTCTACTGGGCTTGATTTTTCATGGGCCAGACCAGGGACAAGAATGCAAATAGCAAATAAGGCCTATCAATTAATTAATTCTCATATTCAACCCATAATACAATTAATTAATTAATATTGATTCATTCCACCAGAGAATCAATACTGTCCTACCTATTTGCTACCATGTTTTGAGGAACAGGTTGCATGGGCTCGGTATATCCCCACATTTAAGGTTGCAGACATTCATTAATTAATTTAAGCTCTGACAAGCTATTTAATTAATTAACATCTTATATTCCTGAGTCAATCCACTCAAACCTTTTTACTTATGCTTGAACTTAATCATCCTGCAGGACTTTAGCATAACGAACTTTTTGAGCTGCTCAGGGAATGTCACCATCCTATACTGGATGTGGTTACCTAGTTCCAGTACCAGACAGTCATACACAAACTGCTATCACCCAAGATACAGATATGAAAGCTCAACCAGGGCCTTTCACTGCAACTCAAAGTAATACACAATCTGCATATACTTCTGTACGTTCATATAGGCTTAGGATCTCATCAAGCCATAGAGATCTACTTTCTTTTAATGTCAGATAAAAGAATCGATCTCGACTTAGGTTCTTATCAATGTGTGCCCCACACCAGCATACCAAGCCATCCAAGATAAGATGCTTATTACTGCGTATGCTGCAGCTTACACCGACAGTTTATCCTGGAACTGTCTCAGCTGTGATAACTATTTATATCTCGCTAGGTCAAATGATCCATACGATCTTTTGTGATTTACTACACACCGTATGATCTCCCTATCAACGAGATAAGAGGAAAATTGTGTTTGCGACACATGTTTGTTAATTCAGACATGAGATGAACATACAACATTTATGATTCTCAGTATATTAACCAATCGACCTTGTACATAATATACCAATCATAATGCTTTCAGTATATAAATCTATCATAGTAAACTGCACTCAGGAACAAACAACTTAGTCCGTCAAGAAGTAGGCTCTTGATGCCAATTGAAAGAATTTAGTGCCCGAGTTTACTATTAAAATCGAGGTGTTGAAGAGTTCAACCCTACAGAATTCAATATGCCTGACTAACAGAGTATTGTTAAACAGAATGTTAGAGTTAGACAAAGTTTAACACAGTAAAAGTTTTACATGCAGCGGAAATTAAACGCAAACACAAAGAATTATTTTTCACTTGTCTAGAGTTTCCAAACCTTTTCTCGGTTCACTCCCTCGAAGAACTTTGAATTTACATAGAAGTAGAGACTACAACTATGAACACACCGTATTTACGAACTAACGATTAAATCCTCAAAACTCCTCTACCGTTGGATTCACTCTCCGGAGGTAGGATCCTTCTTCGGCTTTAATGGATTCGCTAGCTGAACGAACGTGAAACGTTGATTGAGAGGTGGGAACGCCTTGTAGAATAATATCTTGATGAATAGTGTAGGTCGTCCAACTTGAATCTTCATCCCAACACCCTTTATATTGATGTAGATGAGTGTAGCCTCGTGTGCTAGATATGTATCTTTGCATATATATCTCAACTGCAAATACTAAAGGAAGATAGGTGAAGATATGTGAAAGATATAAATGAAAGATATGAAAGGTTTATATCTATCTCAAAAGATTAGGAAGTAAATCTATTCAAATATATCTATAAATCAAATCTTATTCGTTCCCAAATCTTTATAAAATACCTATATATTCTAGAGTGAACTGAATATACGAAAATAAATAAATACGAATAAATAAGGAATTAAAGATTAAACGGTGTTAAACATAGCTTTGACTTTAACACCAACGAAGGTTAAGCGTTGCATCTTCATATTTGTATAAAATTCTCCTATCGATCTCTTTCATTAGGTAAGGATTTCATATGTACCTACACATTTACATATGGGCCGGGACAAAAGGATCATATTCAAATAAAAACTCATCTTTAAGTACAAACGTTGAACTCTCATTATACTATATTGTATAATTCATTATAATATGAAACATAATGAACTTAACATTTATTGTAATAGAGTGTCACACACGTTATAATGAAATAAATAATGTGACCCTAAGGAAAAAACTAACGTTATATTCAAATTTTAATCGAAGCTATGCGATCGATTTGACTGGAAATTTATTATTTTGGGCATTTATTTAATTTCCAATCCTATTTCAAGAAGAATAAATAAATATTAAATTAATAATTAATATCGATAATTTATTTGATGACCCGACATTTTCATAGCGGGATAATATCGATCGATAAATATTCGCGGGTAGACGAAATATTACGGTCTCTCCTGCAATGACGCGAAGATATGTGGAGTTGACGTGAGGTGATGTTAAAGTGATCGACGTGACAAGCGAATGACAACCACTTTAACCTTTTTGACTTTCGGTAATTCCGAAATTACCCTCGCCTCCCTTCTATAAATAGAAGGCTTACACTTCAAGTTTTACTTTCACTTTCTCTCACAAATTACTCCAAAGAATTTTCGGCGAGAATTCCGGCGAACTCCGGCGAGCTCCGACGAGAAGTTTTTAAGGTAAAACTATACTTTTTCGAAATCCTCTCTTCGTTTCCTTCCCATTTCCAACCTTAGATTTCCATTCCCTTTTGTTTTGAAGTGGGAAATCGACAAACTAATGGTTGCTCAAGCTCACGAAGGCTTAGAAACATCAAGGAGGTATAGATCGAACCTCCCTCTAGCTATTTTATCGATTTAAACATGTTATGATTTATGCCCTAGTTTATAAATGTCATGATCAAGGCTTGATATTGATTTTATGAGTACGTATGCATGTTTAGCATGTTATATTATGAGCCTAGAAACGATATATCGACGTGGGAATCGAGTTGTGTTGATTTTGGAGTATGTTTGGTATAATTGCCCTATATTGAAATGTTATGGTTAAATCTCGATCCCAACATGTTTTGATAGTTTAAATCATGTCTAGACTCATTATATATGTTTAGAAACTATTTGGTGTTGTTAGAAATTGATTTGACGAGTTCGGATAACCGTTTGAGCCAAAACATAAAAATCCCGCCGAAGGCATCAAGCCTCTGTTTCGATCAACACAGATTGTGTCGATCGACACAAAGCCAAGATTGTGTTGATCGACACAGATGCTGTTCCTTAAGATTTTGTTGTGGACCCTTTGTATCGCTCGACACACTTCATTTCGATCGACATTCTTGACATAACAAGCCATTTCGATCGACACACTTGGTGTCGGTCGACACACACATGAATTCGGTCGACATTTCTTCATGTCGACCGACACAAACCAAACCGGTCGACACATGCTTCGGTCGACACACACATGTATGTCAAATGTGCATATCGATAGACACCACCTATGTCGATCGATACAGATGCATAATTTGAAATTTTCAACTTTCATTCTTCGATCGCTTCGACTTATCATTCATACCTTTTGATATCCTTTCGATTGATCATTTAATACAACCATATCTAAACCCTAAATTCATCTTTCAACCAATTGAATTCCAATTTCGATCGATATTCCTTGTATCAATCGACAATGAGATTTTATCTTCCTTAACTTCTCCGAGAATCTTTTCAATTCAAATCGATTTCATTTGCTTGACCAAACTCTTGTAACTCGAACTTCCTTTGAAGCTTATTGTTTAAACCAAACTTTTTAAGCCTCAACCTTTGAAATCTTAATTCGATCTTTGCCTGAGATCAAGAATCTCCTCGATTATTTCATTGAAACAACTTGATGAGTTCTTATACTCTCAAGCAATGTACGATGATTCATAATGAATATGAAACATCTTTCAATCTTAAACCCTTGAAAGTACTTAGTCACTTGACGAAGTCATTTGTTTTGTTCAAACAAATTGAACTACAATTCATGCTCCTTGAATTAAGGCTCGATATTGAATCACGAGCTATTGAATTAACGTTTGACTACCTTGTTCGTCAAACTAAATTGCCAAAACATTCTTCCATGTCCTTATCCGATGGCTCAAACGTGAGAAGTCCAAGATCTATTAAGAGTCTAGAACTATTTAATGAGTTAGATTTCAAATAATCTATTATCTATTGAGGATTTACTTGTATTCCTTATGTCATAGGAAAGGGAAAGGAGAAGATCAATTTCTAGATCAATCAATCATGTAACCGTACCTACTCAAGGTTGACTTTCTTTTACCCCTATATAGTGGGCCAAATTAAAAATATGAAAATGATGTTTTCTTTTCAAAGCATATCAAGCATGAAATGAAAATGATTTGTTTTAAACTGCTTTGTCATTGCCTACTGTTTTGTGTTTGCTATCTGTCCTCTTGGTGGGGAAACCCCACTCAAAGAAGAACATCAAACGTATCCAACGTGGATGTTGACTCCGCGTACTGCGAGTCTTATCGATCATACCCAGGTAGTGAAAGAGATACCATGGGTTAGTGCACTATGATGCTGACTTGTTAGGGGTCATGCCCTACTCGGACTAACATCGTGACTGTGGTAGGTGGCCACCTCCCAGTCACATAATCATTTGCAGATAGTTTAACAAAGTAAAAAGGAGCTTGCTCATTCATGAAATTTTTTGGTGCAATGGGAGGATTTCAAACTTAAAACCCCATGTGCGACCCGATTAAAAAGGCATGACAAACTTATATGTATGTATGTTTTCAGTCTTGTGTTCACTAAGTACAATTTGTACTTAGCCCCTCGCATTATTTCTAAAAAGCGCAGGTTAAAAGAGGCTTTTGGAACAAGAGTATGAGGCAGCAGTCGAAGTGGAGCTGAAGATTCTTTTTGTAATAGTTAGATGTTGAAGTATGTATCTTCATATACATACTTCATTGATAACTTTCCGCTACTGAAACTCTTTATCTTTTGTTAGCCTTTTGATGACATCATAGATACTCTGATATTTGGTTACTCAAGAAGCTACGATCCCTTCTTGAGGAGGCACCCCTTTAATATCTTTTGCTTAACTTGGGATAAGTGTGGTGATTCTTTCTCATTTGCTTAAATTCTTCTTATTAATTGATATCTCAAGTGCAAGTCTCGTACCCGATGTGCCTCATTTCTCTTATTTAAGCCTTGTTTATAAATCGGGGCTTGACATATGGGCCGGGACAAAAGGATCATATTCAAATAAAAACTCATCTTTAAGTACAAACGTTGAACTCTCATTATACTATATTGTATACTTCATTATAATATGAAACATAATGAACTTAACATTTATTGTAATAGAGTGTCACACACGTTATAATGAAATAAATAACGTGACCCTAGGGCAAAAACTAACGTTATATTCAAATTTTAATTGTTCAATATCTCCTTTTTAAGTTCAAGTTTTGGAAATGATATATTTAATCAAAGATATTTCATGCTCGTGTTTATTGAAGTACTCCCTCCGTCCCTATGTATTGGCCTCTTTCACTTTTGCACACAAACCAATGCATGTGGAAAAAATTAATAAAATATTGATGTTGTAAAAGTTGAGTGGATATAAAAAGATGGTAAATGACCAAAAAGGGTTTACTAATAAAACAACCAACTATAAAAACTGAAAGTTAGAGATTTAAAACTCCCACCAAAATATTTTGGTGGGAGCTGAAATGATACAAAAGTTGGAGCCAAAATTTTCATCTACAAGACTAATCAGCCGCAGGGAATGTTTATAAATAGGCTGAAAAGTTTAACCATTACACATTCTATCAAAAATTACAAAAATGGGTACAAACAAAGACATTCCAGCATCAACAAAGGAGGAAATTATGCAATTCTTGCTAGGGAATTGCATCAATGGCAAGCCAAAATGGGGGATAATGGTTGAGGCTGCCTCCATTTTCAACTGCAGCAAGAGAAGCATATCAAGGATTTGGGAATCTGCAACAAAACAAATGGAAAGAGGTGAAGTTATGCATGCAGTTAACAAAAGAAAGAAAAGAATCAGCCACAGAAAAATTGAGGTAAACCTTTCTCAAATTGCTCAAGTTGAGATGCAAAAGAGAGGGACAATTAGAGCACTAGCTGAGAGTATTAACATTCCTAAATCTGTAGTAGGAAGATGGGCTAAATCACATCTGATCAGGCCACATAGTAATGCTATTAAACCAGCCTTGACAGCTCCTAACATGTTGACTAGGTTGAGTTTCAGTTTGCAAGCTGTGAATTATGATAAAGAGTTGGATATCCTAAGATTTAAACCTATGGAAAATGTTGTACACATTGATGAGAAGTGGTTCTATCTAACCAAGAATACACACAAGTACTACATCACTGAAGGTGAAGAAGAAGTGCTTCGAACATGCAAGAGTAAAAAATTCATCCCAAAAATCATGTTCATGTGTGCTGTGTGTAGACCTATCTTTTCAGAAGAAGGAAATGTTGTTTTCGATGGAAAAATAGGGATTTGGCCATTCACTGAAGAAGTGAAGGCTAAGAGAAATAGCAAGAGGAGGGCTGCAGGCACAATGGAGATAAAACTAGTGGAATCAATCACAAAGCAAGTGATAAAGGACTGCTTGATTAATCAGGTGAAAAATTTAGAATTTTTTAGTTGTCCTGAGTGTAAGAATAATCTTATTATTGCTGAACCTTTTTGAAATCAAGTTCTTGTAATGTAAACATGTGTTCTTGTTATGTTTATATTGATAAATGTTCCTATATCTCAGACCACAAACCAACATCGCAGACCACAAACCAACAGACACAGACCAGAAACCAACAATCACAGACCAGAAACCAACAATCACAGACAAAAAACCAAGTGATTAGAAATAACCGAATGTTGGGAAAGTATATTTCCCAAAATTGTCGAACCACCGCCTTGATCTCTTCGTTTTCAAGCCTCAATGCCTCTGCTTCAGCCGCCAGCCATTCCCACTCTTTCGTGTAAGGGCCGCTCAGAAAACAACGCTCAGTTGGCCTGCCAATCTCCGCCTCCAAGCCTCTGGTGGCATCGGATCCATCGGCGCATGAATCAGAACGGATCGGTTCAGTAAAAGAGTGAAGAGAGCAAGGACGGAAACAGATCTCGGTCGAGGAAACATCACCTGCATCGGAGACTGGTGGCGGAGAACCGGCGGCCGTGGGGTTCGTCATCACGTGCAATGCTTCGTCTGCAATCGAAGAACCGGCCGGCGAGGGTTTCATCATGGCGGTCAGAGGGGTGGCGGCGGCTAGATTGGCCGGCCGATCCATCGAATGGTGCAACGGATCCATCGAATGGTGCGGCGACCGCTAGATTGGCCGGCCGATTGGAGGTGAAGAGAAGACGGCGGATCGCACGAAGAGAGGCGATCGTGTTTAGGGTTCGCACGAAGAGAAGACGGCGGATCGCACGAAGAGAAGACGGCGGCCGCTAGATTGGCCGGCCGATTGGAGGTTTAGGGTAAACGGCGGATCGCACGAAGAGAGGCGATCGTGTTTAGGGTTCGCACGAAGAGAAGACGGCGGATCGCACGAAGAGAAGACGGCGGATCGCACGAAGAGAAGACGGCGGCCGCTAGATTGGCCGACCGATTGGAGGTTTAGGGTAAACGACGGATCGCACGAAGAGAGGCGATCGAGTTTAGGGTTCGTGCTTAGGGGAATGAATGAAGATAATGGAGTAGTTCGATTAATCAATCGAACGGGTGCGGCGGGGGTAGGGGGGGTAAAAAGTTTTAGGGTTTGAAGGGTAGTTTAGGAAATTCAGTTTTTTTTTTTTTAATATAATTAAAATCAATATAATAATATTATAAATTTGCCAAAAATAGAAAGTGGACCAATAGATCGGGACGGACGAAAACGGAAAGAGTGACCAATAGATTGGGACGGAGGGAGTACTATATATGGCCAAGAAATACAAGAACATTTATTTTTTGGGTTAATTATATCCCATTTAGGGCTTAAATATCTTTGAGTTGGTCACGTGAGAGATGGTCTTATTATTTTTTATTGTGAGATAAATCTTAATACATCATTTCAATAAGATAAATACATCATTTAATTTGTTAATATATTATTGTGTTTTTACTGTAAAAAATTACATTATTTGCAACAAAGAAATATATCATTTGCAATAAAGAAATACGTCATTTCAATTAATTAAATATATCATAAGATTTGTCTCACGATAAAAATAATGAGACCGTCTCATTTGAGTGTTTGCCAATATCTTAATATTACACTTCGATTAGGGTTTATCACAATCCAATTAGATTTTTTTACATCTAAATTTAAGGTTGTAATATTTTCTAAAACTTAATTAATCTAATTCAAAACTTACATATGCATGAAATCTATATATATATATATATATATATATATATATATATATATATATATATATATATATTAAAACAATAACAGTGGGTAAAATAGTAAAATTGTAATTATATTAATAATTCATTAAATGAGCTATTAAGTTCATTTATTATGAAGTTAGAATTATTTTACTTAATTCAAATGTATGATTGTTTTATGATCATTGTTTTTAAAATATTATCCATAGAATGAAGTACAAAACCAAATTATTTATATGTATATATTATGTATAAATAATTAGAAATTATTTATATGTATATATTATGTATAATTATTATTTGAATTTATGTTTGCATAAATATTAATTATAATTACTAATAATAAATATGCTAAGTATGATGAATATCTATATAATTCTTAAATATATTTTAAATATTTTTTATATAGAAATAGTGATATGTACATTGTTAAATTTATATATACATAAGAACCCTCAAAATTATTTTAAAAAGTTAATATAAAAAGGAATTTAGATAAATATTATTATGGAAAGAATAAGTAAATTATTTAAATATTTTGGTAATTAATACTGTTTATTTTTTTTACTAATTAATTCTCCATTAAATCTCATTCATCATAACTTCGGTTACTTCTCATTTTTACTATAATGATATTATTTTTAATAAATATATTATATATACATTAATCACATTTATGAATACATATAAATATTTCTTATTTGGATTCATCCACCCACCTATAAATTCAACTTGTATTTCATTAAAATTCACACAATTTCATAATGAATTTCGAGTGATGTAATTTTGAGGTGCTTTCACAAGAGTATGGTGAAGTAGAAGTCTTTTTTTTTTTATTATTTCACTAGGAAGTTTTTGTTCATATTTTTAATATAGTTATTATTTAATTTATTGTAATGATAGTGAATCATTGTGTAAATATGAAGTTTAGTTTTATGTTTGCTAGCTAGAATCATTTCAGTTGTATGATCTTTATGTTTTTTGAGTTTGTAATATTTTTATTTTAAGTTGTTGATTGAATTGAACAGATAATATTATTCATTTTCGATTTCTTTTCAACTCTCTCTATTATCTATTTCTCACATTTGCTCTTTTTTTTTAAATTTAAGAAGTATCATTTGTTTTTTTACCATAACAAATGTCATTTGTTAATTTTTTTAAATGAAGATTTGCAAATATCGAAATCCATTTTCCATTATTATTCTATAGGTATCCTTTATAATATACAGAGGCGGATACATGTTTTGGGATGGGGTACAACTGTACCCCAAATTTTATTTTTTTACTATATATATATATATATATATATATATTCATATATTATTTTTATAGAGTATATATTTTCAATTAATGTATCCCCAACTTATTTTAGTTTATAAAAATCTTCCTAAATCTAATATATAAAAGATTATATTAAAATAAGTTTAAAAGGATATTTTATATTATAAATCATAAAATTAAAATCCTAATCCTAAATTACCTTATTATATTTAAATTTTAAATTTTGATTGTTCCTATCCTAGAATAAGTAATCATCATCGCTACTTCTCTGCAAGTCAAATCTCGCCGCTGTTTCTCAAGTCTCGTCGGTCGCCGGTTGCTGTCCACGTTCTCGCTCGCTGCTTCTCTATAATTCCACGCCATTTTTCTTTTGTCTTCCCGAAATTGTAAGTTCCCAATTCCAAACTTGTCATTCTTTTTATTCTTTGTGTTGTTTTATTTATTTATTTTTTTGTGCTATTTTTTATAGTTTTTTTTAATTTTTCAATTACATGTTTAATAATTTTGTTAATTTGTAGTATCGATTTATAGTTTTAGGTTTGTTTTCTAGTAATGATTTGTATTAGTTGAGTTGAAATTAGCATATCATTCGAGGTATAAGATATATAAATTTTGTTGTGTATTTATTAACTTATTCGATATTCAAAATTTAACTGCTATAAAATTAAAATACTTATGTATAAAAGAGAAAATAAAAATAACCCTAAGTCATCCTTTGAATATCTAAGTTTGAAAATCAAGGCAATGTCAAAGTAGCCTGATCTTCGAGCTTTCTTCCATAAGAAAGTAAAAGTAGATGAAACATCTTCATCGATTCCAAAAGATACTGAAGTAAACCCCATTAATAGTGAATCAGATTTGAGTGATTCGCATATTAGTAGTGCATCACTGGAGGTAGATGAGGAATTATTATATGATGTTGAACTTCTTCCACATGATCCGGGAAAAAGAATAAACATAATGGATTACCCTCCGAACCAAAGAAATGCAATAAGAAGAGCATATATTCTTAAAAAGTCTTGTCAGCCGATAACTCATGATTTTCCTCAAAGAGATCTTAGAGGTATGGGTCGGTTTAGTGTATCTTGGTTCAAAAAATATGATTGGCTTGAATATAGTATTGAAAAAGATGCAGCATTTTGTTTTGTTTGTTATTTGTTCAAGAATGAAATTGAGATTAATGCGGGGGGAGATGCATTTATCAATGATGGATTCAGATCATGGAATAAACATGCTAGGTTTGAGAAGCATGTAGGTGGAGTTAAAAGTGCTCATAATATTGCTTATGAGAAATATGTGAATTTGAGAGATTACAGAAAAAGATCCATAATGAATATTTTTTATAATGCCAGTGATGTGATTCGAAGTGAATATAAAACTCGCTTGAAAGGTTCACTTTCTTGCTTGAGATTTCTCTTGCGTCAAGGTTTGTCATGCCGTGGACATGATAAAGTGAAGAATCTATTAATCGTGGGAATTTTCTTGAGATTTTGAAATGGTTAGCTGGACATATCGAGAATGTTAAAAGAGTCAGTTTAGAAAATGCTCCAAGAAATAATCAAATGATATCTCCTAGTATTCAAAAAGATCTCATCAATTGCTGTGCAAAAGAAACAAGTAATCGCATTATTGAAGAACTCGGTGATGACTACTTTGGCATATTGGCTGATGAGTCAAGTGATATATCTAAAAAAGAACAGTTAGCTCTTTGTTTGCGTTATATTGATGGTAAAACAAGAATGGTAGTTGAGCGATTTCTTGGACTTGTACATGTTGGAGATACCACTGCTTTGTCACTTAAAAGTGCAATAATGTCTTTGCTTGTGGAACATTCTTTAAGTCCATCTAAAATTCGAGGGCAAGGGTATGACGGGGCTAGCAACATGAAGGGTGAGATAAATGGGCTTAAGACTTTAATTATGAAGGATACTCCAAGTGCTTACTACGTCCACTGTTTTGCTCATCAACTTCAGTTAGCACTTGTTGCCGTTGCTAAGAGAAATAATGATTGTTGTTGGCTTTTTGAGACTATAACAAACTTAATAAATGTGGTTGGGGCTTCTTGTAAGCGAAGAGAAATGATTCTAGAATATTAAGTTCAGGAAGTTGCAAAAGCTTTAGAATTGGGTGACGTTGAGAGTGGATCAGGTTTGAATCAAGAACTTGGTTTGAAGACGTCTGGTGATACTTGTTGGGGGTCTCATTACAAAACTCTTTTGAATGTTATCCACTTATTTCCTACAATTTTTAAGGTTCTTGAGACAATTGGGAATAATGCATCTATTGTAGAAGATTGGGTCAAAGCTCAAGGTGTTTTGTACTCACTTGAGTCATTTGAATTCTCTTTTATGGCACACTTGATGTTAACCCACTAATGATTTGTGTCTTCCTTTGCAAAGAAGAGATCAAGATATTGTTAATGCCATGTCCCTTGTCTCTTTAACTAAAGATCTTTTGCAAAAAACACGAGATAATGGATGGGAAACTCTCTTTAATAAGGTTGGTTTATTTTGCACTATGTATGGTATTGATGTTCATGATATGAATGCTCATTATATTCCACGAGGGAGTTCAAAGCGTTTTGTTTCACAAGTGACAAACTTTCATCACTTTCGCTTTGAGTTATTTGTGGAAGTGATTGATTTACAGATTCAAGAACTCAATGAGCGATTTGATGAAGTCAATACAGAGTTACTTATATGCATGGCTTGCTTAAGTCCTAGAAATGGTTTCTTTTCGTTTCAGAAGGAAAAGGTACTTAAACTAGCTACATTTTATCCTTCTGAATTTTCAAGCATTGAATTGATGGCTTTTGAATGTCAACTTGATATATTTATTCAAGATATGCAAAGAGATGCTAGATTTCAGAATCTGCATGATATTGGTGCACTCTTGATTATGCTTGTTCAAACAAACAAGCACGTAACTTATCCAACTGTTTACTTGCTAATCAAGTTGATGATGATTCTCCCCGTTGCCACTGCAAGTGTTGAAAGAGTATTTTCAGGAATGACTTATATAAAAAATAAGTTGAGGAGTAGCATGGGCGATCAATTATTAAATGATTGTTTGGTCACTTTCATTGAGAAAGATATTTTCGTACAAGTTTCGGATGATGATGTTATAGACCGCTTTCAAAAAATGAAGACTCGTCAGACTCAGTTACCAGTATAAATTTATTTGAATATTTTGTATTTTTTGGTTAATTTTGAATTATTAATTATAGGACTTTGAATATTAAAGAAAAAAACTTATATATATATTTTTATTTTATTTGTATATTGTACCCCCAATCTTGAATTTCTGGATCCACCCCTGATAATATATGTATTATTCATTAAATGTATTTTAATTAAAAGAAATTGATGAGAATACATTATATATAACAACCATAATTCAAATCCTTCTCTAAAATTGCAATTTAAAATAAATAATTAAATCAATGTTTTGTCTTAAAATTTATGAAGTTATTACCAGTATATTTATGACAACAAGGAAAACACTTTGAAACAAAGAGAGAAATTTAATCAGCATTATATTTCATTTAATTCTCCATCAAATTTATTTTTACTAATGAACTTAGAACAGTGGGGAGCTACAAACGCAATTTTAAAATGTAGGATATATTAATTATATAAGTTAGATTTATAGTTTAACATACATTAAAAATGAAAAAATTGAATTATAATTTATATATCTATATCTATATATACTTAATTTTAAAAAAATAATTATATAGAGATTATGGAAATTAATTTATATAAATAACCCAATATGACAAGAAATAGGGTACATAAATAAAATAATTACATACTCAAATTACAAAATTTAAATAAGTAACATTTTTATATACAAATGAGATAATCTAAGTTACAATTCATTGATTAATGAAAGATTATAGGTGTTATTGGCATATTATAATCATTTCATTAATAGTAATTTGATTTAAAATATATATAAATAGTATGCATCAGTTTCTTTGTCATTTGAATAATTAAATATGAAGCATGATTAGTGGTAGATGGTTTTTTATACATAATTATTAGCATAAATAGGGTGCATGATTGTTAGTATAAATAGAATTGAACCTCATGAGAAATCATCATCTTTTTTATTTTGTTCATTAGTTCAGTTATTGTTCATTCAAATTTATTCTCAAAACTCATATTTTTGTATTCTTATATTGATTGACTTTAGTTTTTGTATTTCTATATGTTCATTTTCTAATATTTTTCTTTATCAATATTGTAACAGTACAAAGCACAAATGCTAAAAAGTGTCACCCAGCTTCTCTAGACCAACAATGTCAATGCACGATGGAGATCTATTTTCTAAGATTTTGTCACAGCTATATTGACTCAATTGAATGTGTCTTCTTAGTTAAATTATATATGCAATTTGTTCAGAAATATTGTGTAGTTATTTTTGTTGTATAATATTGTCCATTGTTCTTAATTGAGCGCTATTTTTTTTTCATTCTCTTTCACGCATTTAATTAGTTTTATTTCATTCCTCATTTGTTTTCAACAGAGTGTTAATTTTTTATGCAATAAATATCATTATTGTGTAATGTGCAATCTGATTTTATATAATTATCTTTCAAAAAATCTCATTATTTTTATTATAATTATATATATATCATCACTACTATTTTTTAAAAAAATAAACAACTCATTAAAAATAGATTAATAAAAAATGAATAATTAACTGATTTAAAAACGAGAATCAATAATTTAGAAATTCACGTATTTTATGCAATCCAATAAATTTAATTTATAACAAAATATGATTTTATTTAAAATCTATGTTATTTGTAAATAACATTTAATATATTTTATTAAAGGTAAATGGTCACTATGTAAAAAATATAAGCCGTAAATTCTTTTTTATTAAGATTATGCCAGAAATTAATATATACAAATGAAATTTCATATGGATTATTTTTTGGAATATGCCATTAGTATAATGATATTAATTAATTAATAAAAATACAAATGAAAATATAATTATGACAAACATGTATATAAACAATTTGTATTACTTATTTATATATTTAATATGATCATTATTAAAATTAATAATTATTTATAATTGTTGAGGTTCGAATTTCGGAGAAATAGGAGCCCTTGAAACTTTATCAAACAATAACAAATAATAACAGGAAACCAGAAATAAGTAACGAAGAAATCGTAATTGAATGTAGGAACGAGGTGGAAAATATGTGCCTATTATAAAATATGTGGCCAAAACGGCAGCGTAACAGCGTAGTTTTTATTCAACAAAAAATCAATACAAAAATGAGCTCCCCGCCGCTATTTATAGACAGGATAGGGGTGGGGGCGTATGGTCTAACCCTAGGTGCCGACGACTAACGGTTCACCGCAATTTTCGGAGCAGTTC
>JAPKLW010004119.1:0-30533 GCA_026898455.1 Plectranthus barbatus
AAATATTTAGGTTTGCAAAATGTAGATTGAGAAAGATTTCCTTTTTTACAAGTCTTTCACATATAATTATTTATAATCAGTGATAATACAGAAAACTTCCAAAAGGGAGCTCAAAACACTTTTTGTTCACTATATTATTCACTATAATGCATGGAACACAATAATGGGTCCAGTTAACCTTGCATTTCTAGTCATAATGATTCTCATATGATTAGGAAAGTAAAAAATATACTATTTCGACTTTTCTAGATAACCAATAAAGTATTCACTCATCCAATTTCTTTTCATGTGGCAACCCTAAATACGTAGGTGTTTTGAACTAGTTTTTTGTTGGTCCACAATTCAAAATGAGGACTCTAACAAATGTACCTGATTTTCTAGGAACCATACTCGACAAATAGATTGTAGTTTTCTAACAATTTATCCACAAATGTAAGGATAAATTTGAATTACTTAACTACTCCCAACCATATCCATTAAGTTTTTGTTACACCTTTTTTATACAATATTTTATTGTGGTGTACCTGACATTGTATTTTGTGCACAAATACCACATTTTTGGAGGAGTTTAGCAAATGTACCTGGGTGTTGCCCAGTTTCATCATATCTTCCGTAATATTTTTACCACCTCTATCAAACCTGATGACATTAACTGTCTAATTGTCTTTAACCTTCATTTCCAACGCATCTATTGCTTGTGGCATTTCATACAATAGAAAGACGTAGCTAAAACATGAATAGTTATTAATAAAGGTAATAGATTAATTTTGTATTTTGAAATATTGAAGATCAAAAGGTCAAAAAAATTTGAAGAAGCTAAGTGTTTATTGTGCCTTCTTTCTTTGTGTTTTGTTTAATACAAAGCATACAAATATTAAGGTTTACAAAATGTAGATTGAGAAGAATTTCCTTCTTTACATGTCTTTCACATATGATTATATATAATCAGTGATAAATACAGAAAACTTCCAAAAGGGAGCTCAAAATACTTTTTGTTTTGGCTCCTCCTTAACTTCAACCCTTTCATATCTTTCCTTTTTCTTATTTTTATCTCTGTTTCTTTTTCACAATGAAGGCTATCTCATAAAATACTAAATCACAATACTATAAAAACTGAACCTACATAAAACATGCCACTCTTTAATATATACATTTATATTTTTTTTGAAAACCATAATCATCAATGGGATCCGTTTTCTCCCAAACAAATTCAGTTTATGTATTAAAAGGACCATTCAAGCTAATATCCTCCCTCTTAAAAAATTGTGGGTATAGAAATGTTGATTTTGCGAAAAACATTATATTTAGGGATTTCAATCAAATCAATTCCTTAATATTTGGGTCAGTTCTTTCGAGTTGCGGATTATTTCATACTGGTTAAATTGGTCTGAAATCTTTTTGGGTTAAAAGTATTCACCCTTATCTTAACACATCGATTTTTGGACTAGCCCATCTCCTTGATGAATTTAGGATTTTTTTATATTTATAATATTATTTCATTAAATAATTACTAACTTTAAAATTCTTAAAATAATAAAATACGTGCAAAATATTTGTTTTATCTTTAAAAAAATTCAAAATACATGGAAATCTTTATATCCATACATTTAATATTCTAAATATATTGTTCATCAATATTTATATATTTTTTTACTTCATGATTATATAATCCTTAAGGATCTAATTATCTATCATAAACTCTTACAGTATGTAACTTGAAAATAAATCAAGAAATATAATACTCAATAATATAAGTAAGTTTTGGCAATATAATTATGATAAAAAAAATATTAATTGGGTCAATCATAAAATTTATCGATTTTAAGGCTCAATCCTATCAGGTCGGGTTATTCGGTCTCAAGATATTCGGTTAAAAGATTTTCGGATTAAAATATCTCAACCATAATTACATTTTGGCTAAGATTAATCATACCAACCCATCAACGACTAAATTTACATTCGCTAATTAGATTTATGTGGTTTCTTTTAATTTCAGAAATGCTCACCTTAACATTGTGGGCACATGTTAATGTGTCCACTATTGATATGACAACATAACATTGATGGTAATTTTTATATGGCAAAAACTTGCGTTAGGCAGGCCTAAACGGTTTAGGCGGGTTTTATCCTACCAAAATGGGTTGACTCATCCCAAATAGGGTTTGTTAATTCCCAATTAAGGTATATTATATGAGTTTGAGTTTGGGTTAATGGATAAAACCCGCCTAAATCGTTTAGGTCTGCCTAACCCAAGACCTTTCCTTTTTATATATGTCAAAACAAAACAGGATCCTAAATATAGAAAGACTTAGTTTCATTATTTGTTTATTAATTGAACTTATTACTTCATTAATTATCAAGTGAAAATATTCTATATATATAATGATTTGATTAGATTTTAGGTGGATGAAAATGGTATAATATACTATAAATTTTGTTATTCTAGAATAATATTTAGATTATTATCAATATTATATTTCAACTAATTTATATTTAAAATCATTTTATAAATAATATAAAGTTATAATAAAGTCTTTCTATATAGAATGACAAACTTGGTGACACAATTTAACTACATACTTTTGTTGATTTGTAAATAATATATACTATCAACATGATTTATTTATATTAAATATTATTCTAAAATTGAGAACTTGGAATCCTTAAAATTTAAAGATGGGTCGAAAAATTTTTATAGTTGCATTAATGATTCAATAATTTTATTATTTAGTTCATTTCTTATACATTGAATTGATTGGAACTTTTCATGTTATAAATTTAATTATATTCATAATTGATTGTATTCTTAGTAAATGATACACTATTAATTTTATTTTATATTTCTTTTACTTAATTACGTTTTAAGTAATGTTATATTTCTTTATCTTATCTTATTATTATGTTTAAAAACACGTGTATTTAAAAATCAAGTATTATTGATATGGTAAAGTATGCTGTTTATTATTTTAAGATAATTAAATCTAAATTTACTATAAATTATTTTCTATTTCAACAATCATATTTTTGAAAATATGATATTAATGGAAACAGTTAAGGTAAATTTGTCTTTATTTATTGAATAATTCTTTACATTTTGTTATAAATTTAAATTTAAGCTTAAGATAATACAATTTATTACATATTCATGACCATTAATCAAAGCCAATGACAATTTTATCTTATAGTTAATTATATGTTATTGTGTTTTAAGGTAATGATGTTAAAGGAACTTAAGATGTAAACAAAATGTAATAAATGCATTACATTTTATACGTACATATTATCCTATATTATTTTATTTATTTAACATACTTTTTATATAAAATAATGATAAAATAAACTTATTATTATGAAATATAATTCTCGCGTATTGTACGAGTGGTATACTAGTAATCATTAATATTGGTCCCACTACCAGTATTATATTATTATATTAACTTATGACTATATTAATATTTATACACGGTTTGTAGGTGATCATTTCCGCGTTTAATTTCTCGCTTGTTTGCTTTTTTTTGGTATGGTTTTTACCTTTTTAGAAAGTTTATATCACCAGATTAAATCCATTACCAGCCAACTGTTATAAATGGAGAACCATGCTAGAAGGGCGGACCTACCTAAGGAAGGGGACTCTGACACCCTTGATTTTTTATTTATTTTTTAAATAGGACATTCTCGTCAATATGACGATATAAAAATATTTTAGAAAAATTATTCAATAACTTCACATTCCCAAAATAATATTTTACCGTGTAATTTGTACTAGAATATCTCTATACTGGCGGTTCTTTGTGATCATATGAAAACTCTCCTTACAATATGAATATAAAAACCAATCTCGGCAATCCAAATTAGTGATTCAATGGATAAGACTAAATAATTTTCGTCTGCATTATAGTATATTAAAACATGCATTGAAGGATAAATTATCATATTTTTCTCTCTCCTCCAAAATCATCCTATATTTTTAAATGATCATAACTCCTTGGATTAAGATTATTTTTTCAATTATCATATATCAAATAAAATGTAATTTAATTATCTTTCAAAGAAATCTCTATTGCATATGTTTCGATTTAAATATTATCATAAAAAATAAAAATTAGTGATTATATGCATAATTCTCGTAACAATACACGAATTCTTATATAATGAATGAAATTACACAATATAATGCATGAAGTTATATTATATAATGCAAAATATGTGGATAAAATACAATATATTTTTTCATGCGAGATCAACAAAGATAAAATAAAATTAATTATCTTTGCATACTGTAGAAAATATTATGGATGTTACGAAAGTTGATCATGCATTACTTGTTTTTAATTATATAATTTTTTTGTTATATTATATAAATATATATTATTATATTATATAATGCATGCTTGTTAGGTATATAATGAATGCTTGTTAGGTATATAATGCATGTTGAGGTCAATATAACGCATGAAGTTATATAATGAATGCAGTTGCACAATATAATGCATGAAGTCATAGTATTGTAATATTCCGTATTTAATTAAGCGAGTTAATGCTTAATTAATCAAATAAAAGAACATTTATTTTTGCAAATTATTTATCATTTGCTTTCAAGACGAAATTAAACGCCCGTTGAGACACGAGGGTCAAAATATTGCTTATAATATACCAATGGGATCATTTCGAGAAAACGTAAGTGACCGTGAAGTCACAAATTCTAAAAGAAGGACGAGTGCAACGGATGATTTATTGGAATGTTATTAATCGCGTTTAAATTCACAACTTGCACTCGGGAAGTCCATTTCTTAAACCGAGCTAGGAAATACTTGGAATTAAAGTAAGGGAGAATACAAAACGATCGGTATAATTTTCTGAGACCCGAGTAGTATTTAATAATTATTAAATTTTGAGAAATTGGACGATATTTATATCTCCAAAAATTTGGAAAATTATATGAATGATACGGGCTCATTAAATGGAGCATTCTCATATAATTATTTATTTATTTTGAACTCGAGAAGATGAAGTAACGGAGGAAATTGTACACGTGTTGAGGTGGGGAGAATATTTCTTCAAATGGAAGAAACACCCACGTATGTCATATTCATGCATGATTTTGATTGGAAATTGGATTTGGTGCCAATTTGTTTGAGGCGGTGGGAGATGTATGTATTCATCAAAACAAGATTTTGGAAGAATCATTTCAATTCATTTCCTGAAACAAAACACCACCACCGCCGTATACCACCCTCCCATCCCAGCTTTTGTTTCTTCTTTTTCCGACCACCACGAGCCACCGCAAGAGACGCGACCACAATCATCATAAAGCTGGTTCTTCAAGGTTTCCGAGAAGCTAAGGCGCGCTTCATCTCGTGAAGTATCGAGGGAGATACGAGGAAGAGAAGTTAGCCCGTCAAAGTTTCGTTAATTTTACGATATCGGATTAAAACTTGTTCAAATGTTAATATCTCGGTTCATATCTTAAACTTTTATGATCCTTGCTTTGTAGTGATCGTTTTAGTACGAAGAACTCGTCAATTCATCGCCGGAGTTCGTCTGCACCGTCGTTCAAAAGTTTTTCCAGTGAGTTCGAACGTCCCTCTTTTTTTCGGCGAGTTGTTGTCCGTTTTAAGTCATTCAAAGCGTGTTTTCGTGTTCCTTGTGAGTCTAGAATCCTTGTAGTATGTTTGTTTGGTGTTGAAAGTGTGTAAAAAGTGAGAAAACGGAGGTTGCAGGGACGCTGTTTGCGAGAGTCGGAGAAGATGACTCCTATCGATCAAAATGGTTCATTTCGATCGACGCGAGTGCGTCGAACGAGGTGGAGTGCAACTCGGTCGATATGCATGTATCGACCGAGGTGAACTCTATTTTGACCGACGTGAAGTCTGTTGATTTCGAGCTTATTTCGACCGAAGTGTGTGGGTGTTGAGTCGAAGGCACCTCGATCGATAGGGAGGTGTGTCGACCGAGATGCTCGTGTTGACTGAAGTGGAAACACCTCGGTCGACACAAATGCGCAGAGGTTAGAAATTTATTTTCTTGTCCGATCTTGATCCGATTTGAGTCGTTATCAAGTGATTGGATTTATTCATTTGAATTTGGAAGTTAAAAGCATGTGAAGTGAAAGCATGTGATTGATTGATAGTTGTCAGTTAGATGTCGGTCCTAGCTCCTAGGTCCTGATCGTGTCAAATTTAGTCAGCTAGGTCTGATTGAGACACTTAGATTATCCATCCTAATCGGTTATTTATGTGAATTATTTGAAGGGAAATTAAAAGGGAAGTCAGCTCAACTACAAGATTAACAAATGATCATCTTTTTTTTGTAAGCATAATACAGGTGGGAACTATTTTCAGTAGAAAATAAGTGCTTTCGAGATTCGTGCTCAGTTTGCAAAAATGTGTTAAAATGTTTTGTTTTGCATCGATTGCTATGCAAAATGTTTTTTGCTATTATATATGTTCCTCTGTCGATTTATATCATCATGGAGTTAAATTAATGAGTACAGATCCAGGTATGAACTGTGCTAAGACTCATTAATAGTAAGGCAAGGTGCTTTAAATATTGTGAATATAAGGCAGGGTGCTTTATGAAAGTTGATGGATTGTGGATTGAGTTGGTATTTGTAAAACGATCGGGTCTCAAAGTTTAACACTGAGACTAGTGAACTAATAGATGACAGTGGGTTGAGTGGTTCGTCCATTCCTAGCTGTTCATCGTACTTGGATGTGGGCCAACTTCCAATTACACAATGGTAAACATATATAATATCATGTTAGATAGCGCGCAAAATAAAATGATTCAGATAGCACGATCCTTTTCAATATAACCCCGTGTTTATCTGTGTGAGTTGCATAGCATTCTTATTTAAACTGTATTTTCGGGCATATTTCCACGGGGTACAATTTGTAATCAGTCCCTCGTGTTATTTTTAAAATGCGCAGGTTGAGCAGCAGAGATGGAGGAGCGGGGTGTAAAAGATGATGCAGGAGAATGTACAGCTTATGAAAGATCCTGAGATATGCATCTTCACATGCATATCTCCACTACGCTTTGCACACCACTGCACCACGCTCTGAATTAATTCATTCCCCTATTTTTTTTGAGTATTTCGAAGAAACAACTGTTTATCTCTTTACGTTGTTATTCACGAATATTGTCTTTATCTTTTAAGTAAATGAATGTTTATCTTATAATTTATTTCAAATCTCCCGTTGTTCTAGTTATTAAATGTTTAAAAATCATTGACCACGACTGTAGCGCGGCCCAAAGTCGGGAAGGCTAGTTGGGGGCGTTACAAGTATATAATGCAGAATATGATAGACAAAATGCAACATATTTCTTTTAGCAAAATCAGCATTCATCATTATATTTGCACTTGTTATGTATTATATAGTAATAACATATGCATTATGCCAGTTTTATGACTCCTTCAGCAAACCTGATTCACTCTTATTTCTTAATCTATTACAACTCGAGTATGAATTCCTATACATGACTTTTTAAAATTGACTTGATACTGAGTTGCTATAGCTTTGATCCACCAAAACATATCAAACTATGATTATGAATTGGTTTACAATAGAGGAGTCTAACAATATTCCTAAAAATTTCTCCTTTTTGGTGCGATGAAAGCCTCTATCTTAAGCTCTAGTTCTAACTGATCATGGGAAAGCTGATTACTGAGATTACATAAAAATTTCCTATCAAATCTTTTCTCAGTATCTCAACTCCCGTAGACTCAGCATTGTTCCTAAACATTCCCCTTAACATATCAAGGGTATTGCTCGAAAACAAATCAATCAGGTAAATAGCTTCAAGGTTATTTTACCAAGTAAACAAAAAGCATATTTGCGCATAATATCATCAAACAATCACGTAACATTTCACACACACCACATTCCACGCAGTTTGCTGATTACACTAAGTGTGTAATTTTAGCTTATACATTTAAATCAGCGTTGGACAATGAGATGTTGTCTTCAACCTGAGTTAGTTTTCATTGATAGTCATATATCCTTTCATACATTCACATAACCTATATTGGAAAAATTGTTCAACTAGCTAGGTGAGGTAGAGTTTAGAGAGATATTACTTCTTTGTTGTTGAGGAGTCTGAATCAGCAGCATTCTTGGCACCTAAGGAGCCGACATTGGGTTTCTTCATTTTGCTAAGAGTTTCTGTTGTCTTCTTCATGAAGTTGTCCACGAGAGCTTCTCGTTCATGTCTTCTGATTCATTCTTTTTCTTCAATTTTCCTCTGTTCTTCTCTCTCTTCTTTTTCACGTTGTCTCCTTAGCTCTTCTTCCTGTAGTCTTCTTGCTTCCAATCGACGAATCCTTTCTTCTTGCTCCATTCTTCTTTTTTTTCTTCAGCTAACCTCTTCTCTTCCCCCTCTTTGATCGCAACAAAAATTTCAGTGGAGAAGGTCTTGAAGTTGTCAAGTTGGATGACAAGAATCTCGTCTTTAGCTTCAGACACTTTGGTAGAGATTTCCTTGTGCATGATTGGTATCCATTGCTCTCCGATACTCTGTCCCACTATAGTATGAATGTAGTGCTGGAGATCTCTCTGATAGGTGTTGGTATTCAAGGGCTCAATTGCCATGAATAAAGATTCCTTAGCAGGTACAATTTTATTTTCAGTGGTAGACATGAGAGCTGTGATTGCCAATCATGGAGTTGAAGTGGATGGTTGATCAGCCGGAGCCATTACAAAGTGTGTGGTTTCCCTTCGTTCTTCTTCTTCTGCAGGATTCTGTGCGGGTAACCTTAAGTTCTATACTCTGAAAGGCTTGCTGGCTAGTTGGTTTAGGATTTTCTCCTTGAATACCAACATCTTCATCCCATCTTCTTCTTTCTTTCGTGCAACTTATTCTTCTACTAGCTTCTTCTTTTTTTCTTCAGCAGCGGCCATTTGACGTCTGATGGCAGGAGATTTGAAGTTCTGAGTGAATATTGGTGAGTCTTCTATGGCGTATTCTGATGGTGGCAGAGATCGATCTCCGATGGCTGCTCTGTGACCCTTGATCTTCTGTAGCCTTGCAACAACTTGCTTCTCCGTATATTGTCTCTTGGATGTCTGGTCTATCCAATCATCAGCCCATTCTTCTTCACTCCTCCAGTAATAAGACCCATCCTTGCCATCATGATTGAGCGGTCCTCATAATGTAATTCATGAGCGGCATAATCAAATAATCGCCATCTATTGATATATGTTCTCAACCATTCTTGATCGGATGACTCTCCTTGGAGTTCAGTAGGATATGAGTCATTGGCTTTGGCGGCAGCTTGCGTTTCTATGAACATGCTTATGTCTCGTGCCCAGGAGATGAGATCATCGTTCTCCTCATCTCTTGCTGTGACAGGAGGACACCACTTCGCAATCCGCTGTGCTTTGTAGTTCTTGTCGAGTGGTCCTTCCATAGGCACTCTTAGAGTTTCTTCTCTAAACATGGATTCTCCATCTATGATAATTCTTGCGTCTTTTTCATCATCAGAGCTAGGAAGATCACTGAAGGATATACCTGAAACTTCTAGAGAATTGGGAATGGAATGCGTCGTTGCCAAATGGATTCTATGGTTCTGTCAAGCACACTGGTGGTATCTGCCTCTGTATTCCAACCTGGAACGGAAGAAGGTTCAATACCTAGTTGTCGTAGATATTTCTCATTCCGAGCTCGTACACTTGTTGTGAGCTCTGCTTGCAATTGTGCTCCTGACTGAGCATTAAGTGAGTTATTTGCTTCAATAGTAGGTTCCTCAGCATCTCCTTCTTCATTGGCTGTGGCGATCTGCTGGTCGTTCTTTGGCATGATTGTCTCTGAATCTGCATTCTGTAGGGATTGTATACTAAAAGCTTTTATGATTATGTGTGTTTGTTTGATGTGCTGGTCATCATAAATGTGCTACATCAACATAGTCGCTATCTGATATAACAAACATACAATGTGAACTATAATATAATATTATCTCGCTCATAGGGATGATCATATGGTGTGTAGGAGATCACAGAGGATCATATGAATCGTTTGACCTAGCGAGGTATAAGCAGTATCATGGCTGAGATAGTCCCTGGATAGGCTGTCGGTTTAGGTTGCGGCACATCAGTTTATAAGTGAGCCTATCCTAGCTACTTGATGTGTTAGTACATCTTTATGTATTGATGGGATCAACAGTGAGACGTGCCATTCTAATTGACATATGAATGAGCCAGATCTCTAGATACTTGTTATGATCTTAAATCTAATGGAAGGCTAAGGGGCATACATAAGTTAACCACACTTTGACTTGCTAGGGTGGCGAGTTTTTCATGTACTCTTATACCTTCATCTTGGGTGTGGCTTACTTAGACCAGACATGTAGGTAATCATATCCGCTTTGGGATGGGGACATTCCATGAGGAGCTCAAAAGGTTCATTATGCTAAACCCCAGGTTGAATTATTTAATTCAGGCATAAGTGAAAAAGAGTGAGTGGTACTACTCAGGAAATCAGAGATTAATTAATTATGGCTAATTGTCATAAGCCAAATTAATTAATGAATGTCTCAAACCTTAAATATGTGGATCATTCAAGTTTAATGCAACCCGTTCCAAATTACGTGGTAATAAAGGGGTAAGTCAGCATTGTTACCGTGGTGAATGTTAAAACAATATTTTAATATTAATTATGTTCTGGGTTGGACATGTCATTAATTATTAAAGAATGCCCACTTTATTATTTGCATTTGGTCCCTGGTCTGGCTCACAGGATCGATTCCTCCGGATCTCTGATTCAACTCGGTAGCGTATCCTCACCATATTTCCGAGGAGCAAGGGAACAGATCAGAAGATTAGATCTGTTGGAACAAGATATCTTTGATCGATCCCACATCCAGATCTACTCCTTCGTTGTTGTCTCCGATCTAGATCTGTAGATCAATCATTGGAGTTCAGGTATTCCTTTAAACCCATCCATTGCAATTAAATATTAGGAGCATGCATAGGGTTTATTCAATATGATTTGTTTTGATACCCTAAGAACGATCCAAACGGCTAAAGAAATAAATGACAACTCACGTTGTCTATTGTAGACTCAAATCCTTCAATTGGTATCAGAGCCAAGTTTGGATTTTTAGGCTCTGTCTCAAATAAATTAAGATTGAATAAATATGTATGTTTATATTTATTGTGGATGGATTTAATTGTCGTGGATATTTTTTTCTCGTGGCCTTCTAATTTTTGGATTTGTTTTTCACCACGAGAAAATTCGTGGTTAGATTTGGTAGGGAAAATCATGTAATAGATCTAGATCTATTTTGAATTTTCTTTATTTTTTCAAATCTGTAAAAATTGAGATCTGGAAGAACGAAGAAACAGAGAACGAAGAACAAGACAGTTTCAACATCTTTACAGTTCGGCCTTAGTACTTTTCGCCATAAGACGGCTGCGCCGGCGACGACATGGCAGAGGAGCGGTGGCGGCGCATAGAAACAACCTTAGGTCTCCTGCACGGCTGGGCCACGCTCTTCTGCCATGCACGGCTGCAGGGCAGTCTGACGGCAGATGTGGGGAGGATGGTCCTCCCGGCGATGCACAAAAGAAGCACCGGCGAGGGGCGGTGCAGGGCTGGTGGCGGTGTGCGGGTTCTCCCGCTGCGTGCACGCGTACACGGCTCTGTGCGCACCTCCTTGGGTCGAGTCTGGTGTGTGCTGCAGTTTTTTTGTGAAGGGAGGTGCACGAGGTGCCGGAGATGGCAGGGACGCGGGTGCGGCCGGCGTCCGCGATGCTGGTGGCTGCGCGCAGAAGCAGCGCCGTGCGTGGCGGTGGGAGGCAGCGCAGCCTTGCTGCGTTTGCTGCTGCTTCGCGACTCGCCGCCGTTTGCTGCGTCTGGTGCGACGGTGACGACAACTAGAGGAAGCTGGGCAGCGGGCGAGGCTGGCGGCGAGGGCTGGGCTGCGTGCTCTGGTGTGGTGGCCTGGCAGCGCCTGAAAGGTGGCGGGTGGCTGCTGTGCGGCTAGGGTTTGGCAGCCCGTGCCGTAGCTCGGGCTCGACAGCCCAGAGGTGGCCCACTGTCCTGGAAATTAGGGTTTTGTAGCTATTTTGGGCCATAAACCCTAATTTGAAGCCCATTTGTTGTTTTATCAGTTCGATTTAGATTTCAAGTCCAACGGAGGCCCAGTTTTAAGATCTGTATCGCGATTAAATCTTGTAATAGTTAGATTTAATTTATTTCCCATGATGTTATTTAATATGTGCGCACTAGTAAATAATAAGAATCATGTTTACTTGCTTTGTTTAAGCATGTTGTAATTTTAAATTATCAAGCTTGCTATATGTGATTTATTTTATGTTTAAATTGTGTTTATAAATTCCTGAATCATATTAATTTATGATGGAATTTTAGATGTGTCATAATTTAATGAAATATAAAATAATGTGTGCGCATTAAACCTTTAGAATTAAAATACTAAGCTGAATTTTGGTTAATTTTCAAACTAAAATCATTAGACCTCCACAAATACGACCTCTCATTAGAAGTAAGGCATTTTGAAGCGTAAACGTCTGCTGAAGCAGCTTGCGTTTGAAATAAATTACAAGTTCTAATGCGATGAGGTTTCTAAATAAAAACATTTAGTTTAAGATGAGAAGTGGGAGCCTCTAAGCAAACGTCTGCTGAAGCGGCTTGCATTGAGACAACTTTCACTGGTCTCTAAGATTCATCTAAATGAGATAACGAAGGATGTAAAGGGCATGCGGTATGGGTCGAGTACGTATGCCAAATCGCCTTTTAACATCCAGAGTTAGGATTTGGCTTAGATGTTGCCTGGAGTATAACTCATGAATTATGTCCCTGCTCCGGATAGGTGAACATGGTCTAAAGATCTCCAATATTAATTTCTTTTGCCGACGGATACCTGGCATGGAGAGAAATTAAAGGACCTATTTTGGTCTGGTTGAGCATTTGCCGTAAACATCTGCTGAAGCAGCTTGCGGTAGATTAGCTTGGGCAATTGGAGGAAGCAAATTGCATTGTTTTATCTAAAGGTTCTATGCATATTTGTTTCAATTATTCGTAGTATGTGCTTACTTTAATCCGCTTATTTGTTTTTCATATATGTCTTTGATTGCATCGCTCATTAATTCAATTGTACACAATTTCTTGACTGGTCCGAATTTTCCTGGATGGAAAAGTGTCATTGTCAAACTTTTGGATTCATTTGAACTTTTGTTTATTCTGCAAACTCCCTGTCCGAGTCTGCCGACCAATGCATCTTCCGACGAGGAGCGTGCACAGTATCATATGTGGATGTGGTCAAATGGCATGGACAAACAATACATCTTGGGTGGTATGTCAGATGCACTGCATCCTTGTTAAAGTGATATATGGTATGCGCATGATTATGCGACGTCTTGATGTAGCATATGGCTGGCTCGATGGACATGCTAGATCCAGTCTTATCAAGCGCATTGTAAGATAGAAAATGAGTCAGGGCTGTTCAGTGCGTGAACATGTGGAATCTCTTATCCAACTCATCGATGAGTACACATTAATGGGTGGTCAAATTGACAATGATGTCAAAATTGACTTGATACTCAACACGCTACCGAAGTCATTTGATGACTTCAAAATTTCTGTTGAGAAAAACAAGAGTGAGTATAATGTTCACAGTCTGATCAAGGATCTTGTATTGACATAAGCTTCTTTAGTCTTTTCTATGAGTCGCTCTGATTTGCTTTCGAGTCAGAAGAGTGATATCAAAGAAAAGAGCAATGAAGGAAGTAGTGGGAGGAATCTTGCATTATCAAGTCTTTCCAAATCTCTTGCTAAGAGTTCTTCTAAGTCATGTTGCAATGACGTGAAGCTGAAGAATGGTAAAGGAGAGAGGAAAAAGGAAAGAAAGATAGCAAGAAAGACAAATGTTTCAAGTGTGGCAAAAAGAGTCACTGGATTGTAAATTGTCCAAGTTTGTTAACTAAGAGACAATGTACGTCATCTTTTGCATTGGTTGTTGAAATATGTCTAGTATCGGTTTTTTACTCCTTAGTGGGTAGTGGTAACTGAGGTCACTAATCATGTTTGCTACACTTTGCAGGGATTCAAGCTGATGATAAGGCTTGAAGATGGCGGGATTACCATCTCCAAGATTGATGCTGGAAGTTGTTACTTAAGTTGATGGAGATTTTACTTTATATTTATGTTAAGCAATGTTTGAGTTTTGAAGAGATGTTTTGTATAAAACTCATTTCCATTTATGTTACTATGGATTATCAGTTATTTATGATAGAGTTATTATGTTATGATAAATAACAGTGTTTTCCATTATGATTAAATGGATGTTTCTCTTCAGTACTTGTTTACATAAACCGACAGTGATATATGGCATATTAAATAATCTCACTAGAGATGAGGTTACATAAGTCTTAGTAGTTTTAAGTAATTCATGGGATTATGGATCTTATCCAGGTATTCCTAAGAATGGTACTTATAAGCACTACTTAGAGGTATAAGGTGATAACCAAGCCTTTTAATAGGCGATTGTATCTCTAGAAGTTATTTCGTGTTTGCTCTGTCTAGAGTCTGTTTCCGCAGTTGCCTTAAATAGACATTGATATTGTATCACTTAAGATATGGATATGTTTATCTAATTCACTACAAGTCTTAGTCTCTTGCTTTAATCAAGAGCGTTTAAGACTGAGGTAGAGAAAAAGTTAAACAAGACCGTAAAAACATTATGATTATTTCATAATGGCGTGTATCTCAAGTGATGGGTTTTACAGTATATGGCAGAGCAAAGGGATTGTATCCCAGTTGACTGCACCTGTTATCTCTCGAAAAGGGATGGTGTAGGAAGAACGAAATAAATGAGGTTCTTTAAAATTGATAAGCTATGCCAGCTTTGCCATTTTTTTTTGTTTTTGGGAAGTGCGCCAAGAAGCAGTAATGTGTCTGCTTAATCTAGTGTCTTCTAAATCATTTCCAAATACCCTAGTGGATCTTGACTTTGTCAAAAGGCAATGATGGGTAGTTCGGCTTTTAAGCTGATGAAGGAAGCTAATTGGTTGGAAGAAAAGCTTTAAGCTAATACTGTTTTGTGGGCTATCCCAAGTAAACGAAAAAAGGTAGTTTCTTTATGTATCCTAAATACATGCAAGTTGTATAGGATGAAACCACGAATCTAAATATAAGATCGTTCTCCAATGATTTGGAGAAGACAATTCAAATCCATCAGGAAATACCCCGTGACATATTGAGCATACCTTGGCAGGTATGGTACCAATCGTACGGTCGCCCGTGCAAGGCGGTAAACCACAAGTTAATGCACCAATAACTGACAACATAAGAAGGAGCATCGTTGTAGTGGGAGGTTGCCTTAACAGGCTTAACAACACTGGTTCGTGGGAAATAGTCTTCAGACTTATTCTCAGTTGATGAACAATGTTGTACTAATCCCTTATTGCGCAACGAAGCTGTTAAGACAAACTATGCAGTTTAATGACGTTAAGTCATGGATTCAGATATGAATCAGTAAAAAGTTATGGTTGTATATCAGGATCAGTGTTACCAAATAACTTTCCAGTTGTAGACGACTGAATGATATACAAGTAAAGAAATGTTCGAATGGTAACCTAGTATGTTTCAAAAGTCTAGGTTTGTAAGCAAGGTATGTTTCAAAACAAGGCCTTCTCACTGGTTGCAACTGTTAAATCCATTCGAATTATTTTTTCCATAACAACACATGAACCTAAGTATTTGGAAGATAGATAATGTCATCCTTGTTTTCACAAATGAGTACCTTAATAAAAGGTGATGACATCTATATACAACAACCTGATAAGTTATGTGCAGTAAGATGAGCTGTAAGATAGATAATGTCATCCTTGTTTTCATAAAAGGTGATGACATCTATATACAACAACCAGATAAGGTCATGAAACAGACGTTTCGATATTATATATCAAGAACGAGAGTTTCATGTATCAGTTATGTGTCAGCAGAAGCATGGTTTTTCCTTGCACATTATGCAGATGGTGTTTTCACATTCGGAAACAGTGTGGAGATATTGTCAGGCATTAAGAGATGGTTATCCGAACAATTTCAGAAGTACGACATATGAGATATTGGAATATCCTTTGTATTAAAGACTTGTGTGAACACAAGAAAGGATGTTTAGGTATCTCGAGTCACTTAAATTGATTCTGTGGTGATTCATTTCATGCCAAGAAAGGATAGTTGTCTTTTTATATGGCAATGAACGAAGTCAGATATCTGTAATGCTATAGGCACGGTAAACAGATATTGATTCGACTCTGAACAGGCACATTGGTTTATAAATGTGCCCTGTGTGTTGAATGGCATCAGATATCCAGGAGGATCATAAGGAAGGAAATCGACCTCTAACTATGTGTTGGCCTTGGAGGAGGAGTTATAGGAATCAAACACAGAAGTGTGTTGCGAATTCTGGTATGAAGGCTGAGTGTGTGACAGCTTCATTAGCTTCGCAAAAAGCAGTATAACTCTGTTATTGTCCTCTAGAGGTGTGTGTTTCGAGTTTGCCTAATAGAATCACAAGGTACTGTGATCATGCTGGTACAATGACAAACTCAAGGGAACCTAAGACTCACAAGGTTGTGAGAAACATAGAATATGAAGTACCACATCATACGAGAAACTGTGATAAGAGGCGATGTGTATAAAGTGGGAGCGATTGACATAAAGATCTAGCAAATTTATTTACACGGTCTCTGCTTCAGAAGACTTATGAGGGTCACGCTCATAGTCTGAATCTGAAAGTAGAATCGATCACTAGTTGATAAACGTGTAAATAAGCTATGTCTGATATAGACACACTTAATACTCTGATAAAGGAATGGTATTATGCTTTGAGTATAAATGGGAGATTGTTGGGATTGTATACTAAAAGCATTTATGATTAAATGTGTTCGTTTGATGCACTGGTCTTCATAAATGTGCTACATCAACATAGTCGCTATCCGATATAACAAACATACAATACAAACTATAATATCCAATTATCTCGCTCATAGGGATAATCATTTGGTGTGTAGGAGATCATAGAGGATCATATGAATCGTTTGACCTAGCGAGTATAAGCAGTATCACGGCTGAGACAGTCCCTGGATAGGCTGTCGGTTTAGGATGCAGCACATCAGTTTATAAGTGAGCTTATCATAGCTACTTGATGTGTCGGTACATCTTTATGTATTGATGGGACCAACAGTGAGATGTGCCATTCTAATTGACATATGAATGAGCAATATCTCTAGAAACTTGTTATGATCTTAAACGTAATGGAAGGCTATGGGGCATACATAAGTTGACAACACTTTAACTTGCTAGGGTGGCGAGTTTTTCATGTACTCTTATACCTGCATCTTGGGTGTGGCGGTTGGTGTGTGTCTTACTTAGACCGGACATGTAGGTAATCATATCCGCTTTAGGATGGGGACATTCCCTGAGGAGCTCACAAGGTTCATTATGCTAAACCCTGCAGGTTGAATTATTTTATTCGAGCATAAGTGAAAAAGAGTGAGTGGTACTACTTAGGAAATAAGAGATTAATTAATTATGGCTAATTGTCATAAGCCAAATTAATTAATGAATGTCTGAAACCTTAAATATGTGGATCATTGAAGTTTAATGCAACCCGTTCCAAGTTACGTGGTAATAAAGGGGTGAGGCAGCATTGTTACCGTGGTGAAGGTTAAAACAATGTTTAATAATTAATTATGTTCTGGGTTGGACATGGAATTAATTAATAAAGAGGACCCACTTTATTATTTGCATTTGGTCCTTGATCTGGCCCACATGATGCTCAGAGCCCATTAGGGTTAGGGTTTTGTAAACCCTGGCACTATAAAAGCCCCCTCTCTATCAGATCTACACACACAATACACACAACTATGTGAGAAGAGAGAGAGGGGCGAAGGCTATCAGTGGGAGGAAGTGATCGATTCCTCCGGATCTCTAATTCAACTCGGTAGCGTATCCTCACCAAATTTCTGAGGAGCAAGGGAATAGATCAAAAGATCAGATCTGTTGGAACAAGATAGCTTTGATCGATCCCACATCCAGATCTACTCCTTCGTCGTTGTCTCCGATCTAGATCTGTAGATCAATCGTTGGAGTTCAGGTATTCTTTTAAACCCATCCTTTGCAATTAAATATTTGGAGCATGCATAGGGTTTATTCAATCTAATTTGTTTTGATACCCTAAGAACGATCCAAACGGCTAAAGAAATGAATGACAACTCACGTTGTCTATTGTAGACTCAAATCCTACACATTCGTCTTCTCTGCTTCCTGATTTCCTGAATCAATAGCTTGGATCTGGTCTGACACTATTTTCAGATCTGCTTCTGCCATGATTGTCGCAATTCGGCTTCCTCCTTGCGTAGCTAATTGTATTGATTCAATTTTCTTTTCGACAACAGGACTGCTACCTTCTTCCTCAGTAGCCTGCAACAAATATATTATAGTAATTTCTTCAGCACTTATGCTTCCCCCTTGATCGGTGGCAGGCTGAAATTGTGTTGCGTCACAAATCCTTTCTCCGTGTCCCGGAGATGGTAATCTCCTTGATTCATTTAGGGCTTCTTTCATTTGTCTTCGCTTAAGATCAACAATTGTTTCCACATCTTCAGCAAACATCACCTTACTTTTCCCTTTCTCGACTTGTAATTTTTTAACATCTTTTTTAGTGATGCGACCTGTTTGTTCTCCAGCTTGAATCCTGGCATTGCGCTCTTCATAACTTGCCATGACTTCTGCATATCTTGACCTTTCTTCAAGTGTCATCTCAAGTCGGAACTTGGCGTAGTCTCTTTGTTCTTGTGCCCTCTGGAGCGCTTTCCTTTCTCGTCTTTTCTTCTGAGATTTGTCCTCATCGGAGAATTCAAGCCTTCGCTTTGTAGTGGCATCTGTGGATTCTGTCGCCGTGTCCTTGGTAGAAAAGCATCTACCTCAGGTACTTTGATTCGGAGAGTGTTACCTGAAGATCCTCTTTGCTTGCTCCTTCTCTTGAATTTCTCATCATCACTCGCTGGTTTCCTTTGCCTTTGTTGAAGACTCCTCTGCGTTCGCCTCCTCTTCAAGTTGGTTAGATCTTAGTGTTGACCAGTTTCTTGTGATGGAATGTCGACCAAATTTTAAAGTTTAGTAAACAGAACATCCTGTTCTACTTTTTGCCGTTCTTCTTCAAATTCCTCAGCAGTGAGTGGAGCGGTAGTAGGCATAACAATATGCCCTTTGTATGGTTCCTCTTCATCAGAGCATGCCTCTTTAGGGTTGACGTTTCTCTTTCCCTTCGGTATCAATGGTTCCCTGAAATTCTTCGGTGGTTGTTGTTTTCTGGTTGACTGTATGTAGTCGGGGTAGATCAAATCCTCACCGCTGCAGCATTTTCCTTCTGGTACGATTCCTTCCAGAAAGTGTCTTATCTTCAATCCAAGGCCTACGTCCTGAGTGAACGTGTGATCCTTCTTCACACTCTTGTTCTTGTAGACATGCGCTAGCCATTTGGTGTAGATGAACTTTGCCCAATTTCCACGAACTTCATCTTCAATCGCCATCATAACAACAAACTTCTAAGCACTTAACTCAAAATGTGAGCCAACTTCGCCCACTAGCATCTTTATAATTACTTTTGCTAAACTTCTCATTGAATCTGCAAGAGATTTCAATGGTGCTGCTACTTTACATGAATCAGTGTATGATTCCGACTTCCATCTCAACCATCTGTTCTTAATCTCGGCTTCATCATTGATCTTGTAGTTGGCTATAACTTCATCATCATTGCGGAGTCCGTACTTCTTCTTCAAAACTTTTGGCTTACTACAATTTTGATACACAAAACACTTGTGGCGAAGAATTTCTCATCTTTCTCAACAATTGCACGCACGAAGAATTCTACAATTATGTGTGGACGAAACTTCTTTGGTTTTGCAAATAAATATCTCAGCAGGTTCTCTCGGTCGAGTTTACCTGTGAGATTTTCACACAGTGCTTCCGGAACAGTGGCTCGTACAGTATCTTGTCCTTCTTGACTTGAGCAATCCTTTTCTGTTCATTGGTAAGTTCACTAGGAAATTTTCCATGACTAATGGCGATTAGTAGGTAGTATGGAACTGACTCATTGATGTCCTCTGTCTTGTAGATGCCTATGAAGGTTTGGTGGAACTGTTTCTGGTTCTCCGGTCATGTTGGTGTTTCCTGATGATTTTGCAATGGGACTGGTGCGGTTGGAAGATTCCGCCATTGAGGTATTCTTTTGAGAGTTTCAAAAAGTGTAGAAGAATTTTGAATCAAAAGGTATGAGGAGATTAGGGCTAGAATTCCCAAACCAAATTTCTCTTATATGATTCCTCTGTAACCGGCTTCCACTGTGAGCGGTTGGATCTTCTCTTCTGATATGGATGAATCTACGGTTGGGCAGTTGGTGACGGTTCGCCTTACGTCCTACTCCCTCAGAATCGTGAGTGTTGCTGACGTGTGTCCTTAGCATTCGTCACCGCCCTGTGCTAGAGTTACATTGTAATGAAAGCAAACTCTGCAGTTTCTTCATCATTAGATAGTCCCGCCATTCGAGATATATTTGAATTAATTATCTCCTTCTTGCTGGTCAACATGCAGAAATGCATATGCTGAGCACTTGAAAATCAGCAATCTGAAAGGCTTATGCTGAGAGCTGGGAGTCAACTTACGATTTTACTCTTTTGATATGTAATGTCATATGTCACCTATTTTGCTGAGAGTTTGGACTCAACATTCTTTCCTTTTTCTTCGAGGTGAATGACATAATCCTGGACCTGATTTGCTGAGAGCTTGGACTCAGCCTTCTGTCTTTGCGGTCCATTGTTCTGTAGGTTCTTATAGCTTGCTGAGAGCTTGGTCTCAGCATTCTCTTGGAATAAATTTTAAGCAATCTACCGAACTTTGCTGAGAGTTCATACTCAGATCTTCGGGGTTCTACTGAGAGCTTGGACTCAGTAGACAGAATGGACTCTTCTAGATTTTGATCCATTTAGGAGCAAGAGTCTCTTTACTAAGAGCTTGGACTCAATAAACTTGTTCTGGTTGGTCTGCTATTCTAAAATAGCAATCATTATTAATCAACTGAGAAATTGGACTCAGTAAACACCGGATATCTGCTGAAAGCTTGGATTCAGCAGTTCTTCTAGACTCTTTACATTTTAATGAACGTTTAAGTTCAAGAGTCTTTTTACCAAGAGCTCAACCTCAGTATTTGTCGGAAATCTGCTGAGAGCTTGGACTCAGCAGTTAGCAGAGAGTAGTTTGCTTGAATTTATTATCCTTTCTCTCCATTCAAGCACTCTGCTTCCAACGGGGTTGGGAAGACCTTTGAGAAACTCCTAGCATTTGATTTTCCTTTTCATTTTGGAATCTTTTCATGGAAGATCATATAGTTTTTTTGATAGGTTTCTGTACACAAGGAGTGTAATGATCTAGCATTTGATTTAGGAAATTATATTGATTGAGACAATAGAGCATTGACATCAACACGAGCATTTTATTGATATCATTGATTTACAAGAGATACACTTCGCAAAGTATAATACTACAAGTTTACAATGATCAATTAGTCTTCAGACTGCTCCAATAACGCCTTTGCTAGATCTACTCCTTCTTGGTCTTTTCCCGAGCTCATTGCTGCAAGCCACCTTGCTTCCACAGCAATGTGTTGAGTGAGATATCCACGAGCAACTCTTCATCTTCCTGCTTTCGGTGGATAACTCCTTTTATGTCTTGCGGACAGTCTGGTTGAGCCTTGAGGAAACATCTGATTACCATCAGTTCTCATTGTCTGCTAAGATCAGATTCCTCACTATCCGCATACTTCAAATCTTTTAGCTCTGAATGCCATGCTGTTTTGAGAAACAGTACCATTCACGAGCTTTTCTTTGCTCGTCAGACTTTAGGTAGATGATTCTTGTTGCATCTACTCTATCTGAGAGCCTTCCCATCATCTCCTCTTCTCCATGGATATGAAGCATGATCCTGGAATGAGATGGGAAGAAAATGAATGGGCCCCTGAGAATCTTGGTTGACTGGAACCAAGAGGGTTTTCCCATTCCTTTTGACTAAGGAATATCCATCTTCAGACCCACCTGAAAATTTTTATCTCACCAACGAGAAAACTGCCATGGCCTGACAGAATGGACCGCCTATCTTTGTTCGGTTCTTATATGAGAAAACTCATCGTTCATGGTTAACCAAGAATTGAGAGAATCTCCTTAGATGTGATTTTTATGAAGATTACAGCTCTTCCTCTCAATTTGGAGACTTCCAAGTCACATTGCTCGAACCCATTCTAGAGGTATTTTTGTGAAATGGTGAAAGACGACATTTCTATTTTCTTTGAGCAAGGTTTTTGGAAAGATGGGAATGAAGGCAGAAGATAGATCTAGGGTTTCGAGGTTTTGAGATATGAAATTCCTAAGGAAGATAACCTCTCTTAAATAGACGTAACCTGTCCTAGAGATTCGATCTTCTAATTACTTTGTCTGCCTAGGGAACCGACGGTTTTGCTATTACTCTTCCACGTGGCAGCCATTTTTAGAACTGAATCGTCTCGAGCCTTAGAACGAGATCTTTGGTAATGATAGCTAATATGTATCATCGCTTCATCACTGATGATGATCCTAATTGATACGTCGGTTTAGTATCCCAATATTTATTCCCATATCTGATCAATTTCCCATGATTGATTCAGATTTGTTATTTATTCAGCAATCTTCTATCTTCTGCCAAGACCTGGGACTCAACAATTGCCTGTCTTAATCTGCTGAATCCAATATTCTTTTTTATTGATCGTCTGGATTGCTGAGAGCAGGGACTCAGCAATCTATTAAGATTTTAACATTTTCTATTGAAAGAGCATGAGCTTGGACACACTCTTATTCCGCATTGTCTTGGGATGATCAATATAATTCCACAATATTATCCAAGAACAGAATGAGAGCTGGGACTCATTCTTCCATAACCTCATATAATTCCAATAAGCTGAGCTTAAGACAAAGCTCTTTGAATCAGCTTTCCGCTAGAGGCTTGGTGAATATGTCTGCTAATTGATCCTCTGTACTGATGTAATCCACTAAGATATCCTTTTTCTCGATGTGATGTTGAATGAAATGATGTCGAATATCGATGTGCTTTGTTTTGGAGTGATGAACAGGATTCTTCGTGATGCACATCGCACTGTTGTTGTCGCAGTAAATTAAAATGCAACCAGTGCTGACTTCATAATCTTGAAGTTGTTGCTTGATCCAAAGTACTTGTGTGCAGCAGCTGGCAGCAGCGACTTATTCTGCTTCCATTGTGGATGTTGCTTTTTGCTGAACCAGCTTATTAGTTTATGACCTAGGAATTTGCATGTTCCACTCGTGCTCTTTCGGTTAATTCTGCAACCTCTGAAATCAGAATTTGAGTATCCTATGAGTGTGAGATCGTTCGCCCTGGGATACGAAATTCCTAAAGATTCTGTTCCCTTCAGATATCTGACAATTCTTCGTGCAAACTCTGTGTGTGACTTCTTCGGATTTGCTTGATATCTGTCACATACACCTACAACATATGAAATGTCTCGTCTGCTGGCAGTCAAGTATAATAGTGTGCCAATTATTCCTTTGTATGTTGTGGGATCTATGGATTCGCCTTCTTCATCCATTGATATATGACATGCCGTACTCATTGGAATCCGCAGAGTCTTCATCTTTTCTGGGCAGAATCTGCTGATGAGATCTTTTGTATACTTCTTCTGATGAATAAAAATCCTATCGTCTGATTGCTGGACTTGTAGACCTAGGAAGTATGACATTTTTCCCATCATACTCATTTGGAAGTTAGTTTGCATAAGCTGAGCAACCTTCACGCAAAGACTTAGATTTCTTGATCCAAATATGATGGCATCCACATAGATTTGAACAAGCAAAATGTCTTCAGCATCTTTGATCAAGAACAACGTCCTGTCGATCTTCCCTTTTCTGAATCCATTCTTCAGCTAAAATTGTGATAGCGTCTCATACCACGCTCTTGGAGCTTGCTTTAGTCTGTAGAGAGCTTTCTTTAGTCTTAGTTCCACCTGCATTGCGTTGATCCAGTCGGTTGATTTGAGTGCGTCTGCTGCTTTGGTAGGCTCTTCTTGTGATATGAAGCAGACAAGTAGTGCACTGTGTCTGGTTTGAATTGGATCGACAATATCTCCTAGAATCGCTTGAGTAGGATGATCTCTGAGCAGCCATTTGGGTCTTTGTAGTTCTTCTACAGGAATGATCTGACTGCTAGATGGTCCGGTGGGTTCTTCTGAAACTGGTACATCAACAAGCTGTAGAGTCTCCAAGCTATCTGCTACTCTTGTTGAGTCGACTTCTGTTGAGCAATTATCTTTTGGCATTTTGTCTGCTAGATCTTGTATTACTGGTTTAGTACTCCTGTCTGCAGCAGTCTGCTCCTGAATGTCTTCAGCAAGGTTGTCTTCAGTAGATCTCTCACCATTCTGGGAACCTTGGATCGTTGATCGTCTTTATCTCCTTTAGTTCCATGTTGATCTGTAATCTCTTTGAGAGATTGTATGGTGGCCTCAGCATTACCGATTGCATCACAGGCCCACTTGACTGTCAATTGATCAGTCAAGGTCTCTAGTAGAGATGATGATTCATTCATTAACCTAGTCGGATCATTCAGTTCAGCTTCGGAAGTATTCGAGTCCGAAGGTCCATTGACATCATTGGTTTCATGAAACTCATCTCTTTGACTTCTTATGGTTATGCGCACTAAAGTAGCTTCATAACAAATAACATTGCATGTTATTTCAACAAGTTTGGTTGTCTTATTAAGCACTCTATATCCCTTATGAGATGGATGTCCATATCCTAGGAACACTCCTTCATCTGCCTTGGGAGAAAAAGAACTTAATTTCGATTTCCCATTATTATGGATATAACATGATGAACCAAAAATACGAAGATGAGCTAAAGAAGGCTTACGACCATGATATATTTCATAGGGAGTCTTGTTGATGCGAAGATTCAATCCGCTTCGATTCTGTGTGTAGCAAGCATTCATTACAGCTTTTCCTAGTATCTTTAACTTAGATCCGTATCAGCAAGCATTGTATGCACGACTTCTTTTAAGGTTTTGTTCCTTCTTTCTGCCAGGCCGTTCTGCTGGGGTGTTCTTGTAGTGGACCTTTCATGTCCTATTCCAACGTTGGTGCAAAAGTCCATCAATGCTCCATTGCAAAATTCTGTACCGTTGTCGGATCTTATCCTTTTGACCGTGAGCTCCTTGTCATTTTGAACTCTAATTATCAGCTCCGGAAGGATAATTTTCACTTTGTCCTTGCTTTTGAGTAACCTCACTCATGTGTACCTAGAATAATCATCAATAACAACTAAAGTATATAGTTTGTTACCTACAGTGGGTGGAGTCACTGGGCCGAATAAATCCATGTGCAGTAGCCCAAGGATTCTGTTTGAAGTGGCCTTTTCTGGATTAGAATTGAAGGACGCTTTGGCTTGCTTTCCTTGTTGACAGGCTCTGCATACTCCTTCCTTCTTGAAGATTTCTTGTGGTAAACCTGCAACAATGTTATTTCTGGCAATATAATTGATGGTTTTAAAGTTCAGATGCGTTAGCCTTTTGTGCCATAATCAGTTTGTTTCTTCCTTGTTGAATGCTATGAAGCACGATGCTTGTTGACCACTTTCCCGGTCAGCAATGTAAAGTCCTCCTTTTCTGATTCCTCTAAGCTTTACTTCACTGGTGGTCCTATCCGTAACTTCGCAACCTTGGAGTTATAACCAAATGAGACTGAGGCTCCTCGGAACTTATGAAGTTCTGTGAAGATCTTCATATCTCCTGTAATGTGACCTGAGCATCCACTATCTAAGATCTATTCTTTGAGTTTTCTTGATAGTCTTCTTTCTGGACCATGTTCCTACAAAACAAAGAAGTTATATTTTTGGTACCCGATCAATTACAAGTCCTGTAGGATTAGTTTTCTGGATGTGAATCCAGACTTTCATGATTTTGATGTTTCTTTTGTTATCACGTCTCACTTCCCTTCCATTCCTGTTGGCATAGTTTCCATAATCAACATAGGGATGTGAAGTAGTGTGTCTAGCCGTCATTTTCTTTTGAAAGTGATTTAGAGTAGACTATGGCCTCAAGTAGATGTTCTTTCTACTTGGAGTGTATGCTGGCTTCCTTGCAACCTTAGTAGATTGTTTGGCCTTGCTAGGATTTGTATGAACCGTCCTAACAGATGGAAAAGTCTGCTGGGTAACATACATTGACTTTGTTGGCTTCTTCTCAGCAGAACGAAAGTTCAATCTCTACTGAGCAGTCAGCTGAGGGATATTGGTCTGCCAACATTTCTGCTGTTCAATTGTTTTAACGTTTTCCCTCTTGTCTTTCTTAGCGATCTGTTGAATCTTCCCAGTAGCTGGGACAAAAACAATTTTCTTTGACTTACTTGATTCAGCGATGCAAGACTTTTCATCGTCAAAACCTATTCCAGCAAAGTTCTTCGAACTTCTTTGGATACTTAAGATATCATCTTAATCTCTCGTGCTTTTTGAAAAATTGCACTGACATACATTTGGCACGGAGTGATTGCTTTTCAAAGTTTCATTCTAATGTCTCAAGGTGCTATATTTATCTTTCAAGGAGAAGAATTCGTTTTTTAACTTTAAAAGTTCCTCGTCTGCTGACCCAGATTTATCAATCTCACTGGTCAAAATTGAAAGTTGAGACTTCAGAGAGGAATTTTCTTTGACTAGAATATCCTCTAATGCATGAACTTTTGAAAACTCTTTTAGCAAGTATTCCACAGCTATTTCATTTGATTCTGAGTAATGCGAATCAGCAGTGTCATGCATATTATTAGAAAATGAAACAATAGACAGAGAAGTGTTTGTTACTTGGTTTGCTGTGGCAGCTAGAGCTGGATCTCCTTTCTGCTCTTCATTGATATCTGCCATGAACACCGTTAGAACATCCTCTTCATCTTCTGATGAGTAGTTTTCATCATCATAATCTGGGATGTTTGGTAGTTCTGTTCTTGCCAACAACGCCTTGGTGACCGCCTTCGATGCGCGTCTTTCGAACATCTTCTTTAGTCGTTCTCTTTCTTCTGGATCTACCTTTGGGCATTCGAACTTTAGGTGATCAGGGGAATTGCACTCGTAGCATTTTCTTGGTGCTCTCTTGCTGTTTTTGTTGTCTATTGGTTGAGTCTGCTGGAGATCTTCCTTCTTCCCTTTTGCTTTCAGAAATAGCCTTTGAAGTCTCTTCATTTGATCCTCCAGCTCGCTCACTGAGCATTCATCTTTTTTGAAATGAGATCCGCTAATGGAAGGAATCTCCTTTGTTGAACTGGATTGGGCAGGTCAATCTGAATGGAATGGCTTCTTTGTTTTCCACTTTTGTCCATCTCTCTTCACAAAGTATGCTGCACCTTCCATCGGTTCTTCAATGTTGACTGCAGCAAGAACAACCTCATTCTTGTTGATCTGGGCAATATCCCATTCCTGAGCTCCTAGTTGAGCAAACACGTCTTTGGTGCTAATCTTCGACAGATCCTTATCCTTCAAACTGGTTACTTTGACGAACCAATCCTCCTTAGGTAGTCTTGAGAGAATCTTTTAATTCATGTCAGGGAGTTCATACGTTCTCCCCAACTTCTTTAACTCAGCTACGATATTGTTGAATCTTCTCTCCATGTCCTTGATAGTTTCACCTGGAATCAAACAAAAGGATACATACCTGTCTACCCATTGTTGTAGCCTGTTTCTCTTCATTTGATTGGATTCTTTGTCCAGAGTGCTAAGAAAGTCCCACGTTTCTTTAGCATTGTCGTAGTCCAACGCTTCAAAAAGAACCTAATATTAGATCCATGGCAACGTAATTTAGTTGATCACGAGCTCGATCTTATTGAGTCCATTCTTCAAGCGACTTTTCCACCATTATGTCTGGTCCTTCTACGTCTTCTCCGACTCTTGTCTTCACCTTCTGGATCTTGATGGTCCAACTTCGAGCACTTGTCTCATCTCTGGATGCACGTTCATCAGTGTGATCATCGACCTCTTTTTCCATGTAGAATAGGTGTCTGGAGTAAACTTAGGAAGCTTTGCGTTGAGCAAAATTTTCTTGAACTTGAGCTAAACACAGAAACACAGGTATGCAAGGAAAATCTGGATTTGGTCCTTGGCAACTCAGAAGCAGCTATTTAGTAAACACCAACTGCTCTGATACCACTTGTTGGTCCCCGATCAGAGTTATTTTATATGCAGCGGAAGTATTAAATTTATCTTGCACTTGTCTTGCTAAGGTCTCAACTTAGCAAGCGTTTATCTAAATGTTTTAGCTCGTGTATTCGTTAGATTGATTGCAGTTTATACTACAACACTTGGTGTGTTGAGTTTCAAATAATCTAACGAAAAACAAATAGCATAATAAAGAAGTAAACAACACTAGGGTTTTTATAGTGGTTCGAACAACTGTTCTACGTCCACTCTCCAGTCCTTTGACTGGAAATTTCACTAGAAGAATGAGTACAATGTCAGGCTTGATCTCTAACATTGAGCAGCTCCTCTGTCTGGTCAGCGCGCACCTTCAAGCACATCGATCTCCAATCTTCAACCGGTGTCGCTCCTTAGAGTGAGGACAGACCTCCCTTCTCCTCGGACGTCGACTGCTGGGAGTTTTATAGTTCTTCCCGGAACCTATCCTTGTGTTGGCATTGCCCATACAAATCACTCTTGCTTTACAATAGCGACTTCTAGATTCTTTCTGGAATAGAAAGAATCCCAATATACCTTTAAGAATATAAACTTCTCAGGTCTTCAAGCTTCTATTATTAAAGCTTGCAAAAAGCTTCAATTAAGAACTTGGCTCGGTTGTGTTCGCGTGTTAGAGAGATTGTGTTTAATCTCTTTTCTTATCTCTGGTATATATGAAGTCGCGAACCTTTGAATCAAATAAGGATGACACCTATTTATAGGTGAAGACTCAAACGACTGTTTGAATCTTATCCGTTAGACTTAAAGGGAATGCTCGCCTATCTGCATGCTTCCTTTTTCTGCGGTGGACAAAGACTCTTCATGTCTCCTCGTCTGTGATTGGCGTAGCATCTATTTTTAGCCGTCTCTTGTCAGAATGGATCCTTTGTAGGTCTGAACCCATTTTTTCTTCATGATGATTATATCATCCTCTTGGTTAGTTGGTTCATCTCATAATTTGTAATCCGTCTAATATTTGGCTTTGTTACTATCTCTTGATTGTTGATTGTCGTCTGTTAGCTACTGATGCGTCAGATGTCTTCGTAGTTTGCTGGAGTTCCTTCTTCAGCATCATTGTCACTTCCTTTCATTGCTAGCCTTTCTTATCTTTGGCGATCTTCAGCAATTATGCCAGTTCACTGACTCCTTCGACAAACACGATTCACTCTTATTTCTTAATCTGTTACAACTCGAGTATGAATTCCTATACAGGACTTTTTACAATTGACTGGATACTGAGTTGCTATAGCTTTGACCCACCAAAACATATCAAACTATGATTATTTACAATAGAGGGGTCTAACAATATTCCTAACATATACCTAACATTCATTATATACCTAACAGACATCTTCATGCATTATAATATGGTAGTAATCTTATTTTAGAACAATATTACTATCATCATACGGTAATACTTCCTCCATTATATATGGTATTACTTTTATTTTAGAGAAAAATTATATTACTTTCATTATAATGCATATGATATTACTATAAAATACATCACAAGTGCAAACATATTGATGAATGATGATTTCATTAAAATAAACATTTTGCATTTTATCTATCATATTCTGTATTATATGCTATAACTTCATTCATTATATTGTGCAACTGCATTCATTATATAAGAATTCCTATACAGTTACGAGAATTATGTATATTATACAAGATATTACTTTTATTTTAGAGAAAACTTATATTATTTTCATTATAATGCATATGTTTACTATATAATACATAACAAGTGCAAATATAATGATGAATGATGATTTCGCTGAAAAAAACATGTTGAATTTTATCTATTATATTATGCATTATATACTATAGTTTCATGCATTATATTGTGCTACTGCATTCATTATATAACTTCATGCATTATATTGACCTCGACATGCATTATATACCTAACAAACATTCATTATATACCTAACAAACATGCATTGTACAATATAATAATATACATTTATATAATATAATAAAAAATACACAATTAAAAACATGTAATGTATGATCAACTTTTATAACAATTATAATATTTTCTACAATATGCAAAGATGATGTATTTTAATTTTTTTGTTGATCACGCATGAAAAACATATTGCATTTTATCTATCATATTCTTCATTATATAATATAACATCTTGCATTATATGTGCAACTTCATTCATTATATAAGAATTCGTATACTGTTACGGGAATTATGCATATAATCACTAATTTTTATTTTTTACGATGATTTTT
>JAPKLW010004120.1:0-30528 GCA_026898455.1 Plectranthus barbatus
ATAGTAGAAAATAATATAGATAAGCAAGTAAAATAATGAGCTTATCAGTCCCCTTCATGTAATCAAGCAGAAGCTCCGGCTCAAAGGCACCTCGTCTCTCCAATGCTGACTTCTGAAACGTGTTCCTCATAACAAACTGCCAACAAATTATCATCAATATTTTTCTTGCAAACAAACTATATAATATGAATTGTGATACTTACGTAGAATGAAGGTCGCATGAACCGCCATGCGGTTATTACTACTTCATTGAGCTTGTGTTGCAAAGACAAACAAACATGCTCCACCGTATCATCGAATAAATCGGTGCTCGCATCCTGAATACTTGCAAAGTATTTCTTGTTCAATATAATTGGATGGTGCATATACACCCGTGAGACAGTCCCCTCTCTCACCCATTCGAAATAGTTCTGCTCTAACTGATATGACCAGTGGACTGGTACATGACTAAGAAGCAACTACAAATTGAAGATAAAAGTATAATTAACTATTTAAGAATTCAAATAATCGCGATATAGAAAAATAAATTATTTAAAAAATCAAATCAAATAAACCTGGTCTCCTTGATTGATAGGCTGTAGATGTTCTTGTGTTTGTACGGTCCGTTGTGCACGAGATGGAAAAGTCTCAGGCTGGTCCAACAACTAAACGGGAATTTACATAAATTATAATGTAAAATTTCGTAATAGCTTCATATAAGTATGTACCTGATCATCATGGCGCTGTGAAGCACTACGTCTAGATCCAGATCCAGAATATCGTGAACCACTACGCCTAGTGTAGTGCCAGTATGAAGTACCAACTACAAGTACCCAAATAGGATATACATGTTAAACATTAATATTTATCATTAAAATTTAAAAAATTATGTCATCTGATTATCGCGTCGCGACTCAGTCTCCACTGGGTGCTCAAACTCCACTAGGTGCTCGGTCTCCACGCGGTGCTCAGTCTCCACCGGATGCTCTATTTGTGGATCCCAAAACTGGCTGCGTCTCACACCAGACTGTCGAGAACGACTCTGCCTAGCAGAAGAGTGAGCCTCCAGCTCAACAATCAACATAACATCAAACAAATAAGAATAAATATTGCACCAAACTATATAAAAATTGATTCTAAAATACATTACCTGATCGCGATGGGGACTCCTTTGCCCCCCAATGTCGTCGCTCTCAACCCCTGAGTATCAGTGTCGTGGGCACATCTATATGAACGGAAGAGATCGGATACAAAAGTCTTAATCTTATCCACAACATCCTTGATCAACCTACCCATGTTGCTAGATCGACTACGCCTCCTCCTAGTACCTCTACTAGATGAGGCCTCCCCCGCCGCATCATGAGATGGACTACCACTCTCACCGTGCCCCTCATCTCCTAAACCCCCACTCCTCTCAAGATGATCTCCTAGCGGTTGCCTATGACACATGTCTCTACCCCCTATATGCACTCCCTCACCCCTACCCTTCTTCGGACGCACGGCTACGTCGAGATGCCGCCATCCGATGCCTAATGGTTGTGGCATGAGTGCAGACCGGTAATAGCTCTTATCTACCTCGTCAGTAGAAGGAGGTAAGGACGAGTAAGCCTCAATCTGCAATTTAAAGAAATATAATTAGAAAATTAAAAAATTGTGACAAGACAACAAATTTGTATAATACCTCATCTCTTGCAAAGAAATATTGCCACGACCCCCACTTGTCTACATTTGCTTTTACAAACTTCTACTTAGCAAACCGTGGAAGCACCTGAGGATTAGTGAGGGTGCAACATGCAAGTCCCAACTCCAGAATGGCCTCATAGGCCCATACCTACAAACACATTAATGTTAACTCTATAATATCTATATCATAATTCATAAGCCATGGTTTTTAAATTACTATAATACTTGTAATGCCCAAATAGGCCATGAATACTCATTGTGCTCAGGCCATCTCGGTCTCTAGTCCTAGGCATAGCTGAAATGCAGTGTTGTAAACCCTGGTAGGAATAAGCCCCCCACGGGAAAGCATTCCAGCGACCTAAATCATCCACTAGGACATATAACCACCCCTCAACTAATCGCCTATCATGGTACCCCAACACAAAACACCAACAAGCTAATATGTTGACGACCCTCAAGTAAAGCAAGTGATCCTCATGATGTGCAGTACACTCCTTAAACTTCTTAAACAAATCATTTGTTGTCAGTTGCTTATTCTCACAGAATTTTCTAAAAATAGATGATCTAGAAGGAACATCATGATCATCATAACAAGGATTAAAGGCAGAGGACCCAAAACCCAAACCAGTGACCAGTGCAAACTCAGCCACCCCAAAACGAATCACATTCCCACCAACCAAGAATAGCAATGTATTATCATCATGACTCTTAATTTGGTAACTTAAGAGCTCTACTAAAGGAGCGGAAGCACTAGGACCATTATTTTGCAAACTAAAAGAGAACCAAAGGGTCCGTTCCTAAACTGATTAACCAAGTCGTCCCCCCTAATGACTTTAAGGTAGATGCAATCCCCTTCAATACTGTGGTCTTCGTGGATAACGTCACCTTCATGGTTAAACCACAGAAAGCAGGCCTAATCCACTCAACCTACACATATAATTAATTACAAATATTCCAAAGATTTTAATTCATCTCATTTTTCACAAATTTAATTAAGATGATTATTAACACGAAATAATTCAGTAGAATATCAATATTAAAATTAATTCAACGTATGATTAATTAGTTCACAAAATTATCTCATATCACACGCATTAGTTAAATTGGTGTTTCACACCACGGTGTAACAGTTTCCGTTATCATTACTTTAAATATAACTATGGTTATCCATCGTAGTTCACGGAATTCTCCCGTGTTATACAATAATACTCTCATATCACACGCATTACTTAATTAGGTGTTTCACACCATGGTGTAACGGTTTCCGTTACCACTATTTTACGACAAATTAAATTAATAAAAGCTATAAATACCTAAATAAGCATCCACAACATAATTAATTTAATAAAAAAAATAACATGAAAATTAATAAATAAATTTAATTTGATCGAATTCAAACTAATCAAGCATCTACAATAAATTAATTAAATAAGACCAAATTATACAAGAATAAACATCCACAACATAATTAATTTAATTAAAACCAAACAAGCATTTAATAGAACCTAAATAAAAATCTAAGTTTTCAATTATCCCTAATTCACATTAAAATATTAATTTAAAATTAATTTATATATTAATTTAGCCCTATTTTAACAATTTTTCCTAATTAGGTACTAATAACATAATTTTCCCCAAATCATAATTTAAGTCTAATTTTTTTTAGCCCTAATTTTTTTTGCCCAAATCGATTTTGACCTAATTTTGCAAAGCTTATATCATCAATTATGTTTGGGTACCTAAATTAATCAATCAAACTATATCTAAATTATGAAATTTTTGCCCTAATTTTTCCCCAATTCGTTCTTTACCAAATTTAGCCAAGAATACATCACCAATTATGTTTGGGTAACTAAATTTATCAATTAACTAAATAATAACACATTGTTCAACACAATTCAAACAACTCCATGAAATTTATACAAATTCATACATAATTTTTGCAAGTTCCACAACAAAAAAATTAATGAAAAATAACAAGATTAATCGGTTAAAAATGGATGAAAATTGTTGAAAATGTTCACCTCATTATGGGAGGCCATTGGTGCGGAATATATGCGAAGTGTTGGTCGATTTGTGATGCCGACCGTGAATGGCAAGAAGGTTTTTTTTGGTGGAGAAGTCGACGGCTGTAGTCGAAGTCAAAAGGGAATGGGAAGAAATAAAATTTTGGGACCATTTTGTATTTTTTTTTTTCAAAATTGGGTCCGGTCGGTGCCGGGTCGGTGTCATGTATAAGACACCGACCTCGCCACCGACATACGTGGCTCGAATTTTTATTATTTTGACTAAAGTTTTAAAATGAGGGCTATAAGGATAACATTATAAAATATAATATAATTTAAATTTTTATTTTTTATAGAGGTTATGTTTAGCTATTTAGTGATAGAAAATATATTATTGACCTTGAAAAATAATTTTATTGATGAAGATATATATAAGAGTTACAAAAGATATGAAAACCCTAAAAGATATAAAAAGATAACAACTATATGTATGAATGAATATCTCATGCATATCTAAACTATATCTATAGTTTATCATTTAGAATCACCCAAAATCAAATCTTTTTATATTTATATTTTAAATAAATATAAAAAGATTATCAAAATTTACGAACAATTAGAGTCCTATATATTACTATAGTATCACACACATTACAAAACATAAATAAATTTATATTAATTATCGTAATTTCTAGTAGATTGTGTATATATCATAATTTTTGTTTGTAAAATAAATTATGAATTTTAGTGCATAATAAACTATTAAAAAAACAAATTGAATTATTATATATTATATTAAATATTCAGGGTTGGGGGTCTTAACCTAGATACATCATAAACCATGGCACACTATTTACCGGCGGATATCTGGTGGGAAATCCTCCTAAAACTGCCGGTGGAATCCTTAATCCGCTTCACCACCAGTTGCAAATCACTCTAAAAACCACTCTGTTCTTCGTCGTTACGACCAACATGATAAGCATGATTCCTACTTGTCGCTCGAGTTCACCAAAACCGGACATAATGAGTCTTTTCAGATAAATGCTTATTCGAATTCCAAACTCCCTTTCATACCCAAACATGGGTGTTACATAATCGTGGGTTCTTGCGATGGATCGTATGCTTAACTGACGATTTCTTATTCAATTCTTCGCCGCCCGTCATTCTTTGGAACCCTTCGGTTAGGAATCATATGTATTTGCCACAGCCAATCACCAATCGTAAACGACGGCGCAGGGTTTTGCTAGGGTTTGGAGCCGCTAATCATGTTTACAAGGTTATTCGCCTCGCTTATCGCTATAATCATCCCGAATATATTTTTGGTGTTCCGCCGCAGGCTGAGATTTTCTCGCTTAGGACGAAGGGATGGAAGCGTGTTTCGGGATTCGATATTAAGCTTCGGGTTCCTAGCTGCATGTGGCGTCAAGTTTTGTTGAAGGGTATTGTACATTGGCTTGGCTATGAACCAATTGATGATATAAGCTACCGAAGTTCTATTCTAGCGTTTGATATGGGTGATGAGGTGTTTAGCGAAGTGATGCTGCCGGATGTGTTGGCAAAAAAGAACGTAGAAAGCTTGAGTCTTCACAAGATTAAGGGATCACTTGTTGTGATGAATTCTGGTCCGTTTTTTTGGCTGATACTGATGTTTGGGTTATGAAAGAGTATGCTGTAAAAGCGTCTTGGACGAAGTTATATAACATTGATTTGGCCGAAGAGTGTAAGAATAATTTCCGTATAATTGGGTTTAAGAATGGTGAAGCTCTACTAAACTACAATGGGCCAGACTTAGTTTCCTATAATCTAGAGACCAAGCAGCTTAAGGATCTTGAAACATTTGGAATGCCAAGGTCGTTCTATATTGATGATTATGTGGAAAGCCTTCTCTTGCTCAAAGGAAATAATGTACCTATTGTGGGGGAAATTGGAGAAGCATTGATGGAGGGGTTGGATATAAACAAGGAGTACTAGAGCATACTTGGCTGTTGGAAATTGGAATAGAGTTAATTATGTTCCATGTAACTCATGCTCAAAATTTGTTGACATTTAAATTCTCTTTTTATTTTTTTCAAAATTGGCAAAGTTAACTAGTTCTCTGTTTATTTGATATGATGATAATTATGATAACTCATTTTGACTTCTCATATATGATCTGATGCAACTGTTGTGTTGTCTATGATCTGCTGTGTTCATAATTTTCACTGCTGCTCTAGGAAGGTCAACCCGGCTACGTTAAAATCATGGCCGGAGACGACATCTAGCTAGCATAGAGCTACACTTTTCCAGCTCAATTTCTTTCAATTTTTTTTGGTCTTTGTTAGTTTTATATTAAATCTCTATAGGTTTTTGCTTTATTTTTTGCATAGAAGACTAATCCAAATAATAAAAGATATGTAGATATCACCTACTCGGATGCAGTGATAAAGCGCCTTGTTTTATAACTTTTGAAAATTTGATTTTGCACGCTCTTACATTTTGTTTTAAAATTCAAATATTCGACTTGAGGCTACAGTGAAAACAACTAATAAGATTGAAGTCGCCCAACGTGTATTAAAAAACATCACAATTTCAACTAATAAATTGATTGAAAGCTTAAAAGTTTATTTGATAAATATTTGAAATTTATCAAATAAGGGAAGGCAGAGAACCGTGGCAGAAGTTTATTGGAAAGAAAATATAAAGAAAAAATGAGTTGGGGGTATCTATAGAGTGGAAATCCTAGATACATAAGAGATAAAGATTAAATATGGTAAGATATATGTAAACCTGTATTCGCCTCAAATAATGGGTTTCATAATCAAATCAGATCTGATAAAGCTAAATCTTTGCATGACATCTTAATTTCTTTTATGATAGTGATTATTGGTTATGAATATCGGAAGAAAGAGAGACAAAATATCATCGTTTAATCCAAATCAATCGAAATTATAATTTATAACTCATCATATTGTCATAAACTGTTTCCAAATAATATATATAATAAATATTAATCAAAATATAAAAAATTGAGTTATAAATATTTTTTTTGATCTTGTTAGTGTTATATTAAATCTCTATAGGTTTTTGCTTTATTTTTTGCATAAAAGACAAATTCAAATAATAAAAGATCCGTAGATATCACATACTCGAGTGCAGTGGTGAAAATGCCTTATTTTATGATCAAAGTGTTTTGGATTCCATGTTGTTCAATTCAGATTTGATTTTTATTTTAGCGGAGAAGTAATATTTGAATTTTTTTAATTAAAATTTTAAATTGGGAGCTATAAGGATAGAATTATAATATTATACAAAAATCTAATTTAATTTTTTAAAGGGTGATATTAAGGAAAAACGCCGCTCCATTTAGAATCATTTTGAGTAAATCGTGCAGGGTTTTCTCCTTTCTTTCAACATAAATCATGACCGACTATTTACCGCCGGATATCTGGAGAGAAATCCTCCTAAAACTGCCGGTCGAATCCTTAATCTGCTTTACCACAGTCTGCAAATCATGGAAGTCTCTCATACGTAGCCCAGATTTTACCTACGCCCATCTCTCTCTCTCAAAAAATCATTCTATTCTTCTTAGTTTCCACGAACATCTCAAGCATGATGACTACGTGCTGCTCGAGTTCACCCAATCCCGATGTAAGGGGTCTTTTCAGATAGACGCTTATTCGGACCCCAAAGTCCCCTTCAAATCCAAGCGTTACGTAATCGTGACTTCTTGCGATGGGATTGTATGCTCAACCCAGTCTTTGACCTTGTTAGCTTGTCAGCCCTTCATTGTACGTTTATGGAATCTTTCAGTTAGGAATCATGTGTTTTTGCTGCCGACAATCACCACTCCGAAAGTACCCTACAAGGTTGTGCTAGGGTTTGGAGTCGCGAATCATATTTACAAGGTTATTCGCCTCGTTTATTGTCTGAATCCCGACCGTAATGGTTTTGTAGTTCCGCAGCAAGCTGAGATATTCTCGCTTGGGACAGAGAGGTGGAGAAGTGTTTCAGGATTTGGTATGAAGTTTTGGGTTCATAACTTCATGTGGCGTCAAATTTTGTTGAAGGGTATTATACACTGTTTTGGTTATGAACAGATTGATGATGGAAGCTATCGTAGTTGTATTCTGGCATTTGATATCGGTAATGAGGTGTTTGGCGAGGTTATGCTGCCGGATGTGTTGGCATTGTTAAGGGAATCTGAAACAAGCTTGCTCCCTTACAAGATTGGGGGATCACTTGCACTGGTGAAATCTAGTAAAATTATTGTTGATGATGCTTATGATGTTTGGGTTATGAAAAATCATGGTGTGAAAGCGTCTTGGACGAAGTTATATAGCATTGATTTGTCCAAAGAGCGCAAGAACGGTAGCCTATTCCAAATAATTGGCTTTAAGAATGGTGAAGCTCTTCTATCAAACCAGGTGGCAGACATGGGATTGGCAGCCTTATTTGCCTATAATCTAGAGACCAAGCAGGTTAAGGATCTTGGAATCTTTGGAACTTTGAGGTTGTTCTTCATTGATGAGAGGGCGTTGTACATTGATGATTATGTGGAAAGCCTTCTCTTGCTCAAAGGAAGTAATGTACCTGCTGCTGTTGGATATCAGTAGAAGGGTTGAATATAAAAGAGGACTAGAGCAAACTTTGCTGTTTGAATGCAAGACCACTTGATTTTCTTCCATGTGGCTCATGCTCAAAATTAGTTTTTTGGTTTGATCGTCTTTTTTTTTTTTTTTTTTCAAGATTGGCACACTTAATTATTTCTCAGTTTCTTTGATATGATTTCTTATGTTGAGTTGTCATATATAATGCATGCTCTGATCTGATGCAACTGCTGTATGGTATATTGTTGTTTTATATACATTTACTTTCATGGCTTCATGCAGCTGCTGTGTTGTATATATATTGTTGATATTTATAAGCGTTGTTTCTTGGCTTCAATACTTTTTTTTTTGAATGGGAAAAGCAACTTTCATTAATGCAAAGGAGTTACACATCTATGTGAACTACATGGGCAAGGTGCTTAGGTGTGTGCCGATTACATATGAACTTTGGGCCTTTTGCTGCGAGATGTGCAACTTGATTTGCTGATCTTCGAATGTGGTGAAAGGTTGGGTTACCGATCACTCTAGCTATCTCTTTGATGTCTCATACTATCGTATCGCAATAAGGAGCTGGATGTTGTAAGTTGTTGATCTGTTGAGTTAGCTCCAAATTGTTGCATTCCGCTCACATGAAACCGATACTATTTTGCCGCCAGGAGGGCATACCGCAAGGCTATACCTTCAAGCAGGGTACTACTTCTTTTGGCTTTGAGTGTTTCTTTTGCTACGAGTTTAATCCCCTCCTTCATTACGAATGATGAATCCCATTCCTATCTGGTTCTCGCTCATTACAGCCACATCCACGTTAAGTTTAAGTTCACCCTTTGTTGGCTTCTGCCATTTTTCCTGTTTACCTCATTCTTCATTCCCTAGGTTGCTTGTGTCGTCCACATCTTCCATTCAGCGAATGCTCTCTGGATGATCGTTTGGGGCTGGGTTCCTAAGTTTGTAAAACGCGCTCTCTCTCATTTTCATAATATTTAATCAAAAACTTTACGAAATTCATCACATTATTTTAGTTTTATGCATTAATTTAAGCTCATGCACCCAGATATTCCTACAAAAAATCGAATTTATGACCTATAGATTATAGGCAAGGAAAATTCACACTGCGCCCCCAACAAGGGACGATTTCATCACATTTGTAAAATACATGAAGCAACACCCTCTCTCTCTCCTCTCGAATATATATATGGTATTAAATCCACGTTGCTACATCTCATCTCTCAACAATTCCCTCACATTCAATGCCTCAAACCCCAACACCTCCATCTTCATCCACCTCAAATTCAAGAGGGTGGTGGCCTTCGTTTCCATCCGCTAATGCCAACATCACTTTGTTCTATGGCTCTGACGCGAGCTTCCCCATTGGCTATGCTCCCGTCCCTCAATTCGGCTGGATGGCTCCGGCCGGAATGTTCCTCGGAAATCTACAAGACTTCATTGATCCTCGTTTTCTTTTACTAGTTGACATTTTCTCGATTCGGAAAAAAAAATTGGGTGATGAGGAGAGGTTCGATCTGCGCATGCCAAAGTAGGTAATTTGAAGAGGTGGGTTTTATGGTTACCATGTGAATCATGGTAGAAAGAGGAAGGATGGGAGTATTGGTTTAAGCAAGCCAGGCTTATACCATATAATCAAATCAAGATTTAATTCACCACACATTACAAATTACATATCTTGGTATATATAGATACTACTGGAACGAAAGTTTAGAGAAATATGAAAACAGTACGTTGGGTTTACTTTGGTGTACAAATCTTTTAACTCAGACTCATAATCAATTGATGATAAATAAAATATTTAACTGATATGTTTGGAGGTTGGGAGTCATGGCCAAAAGAAATACTCCCTCCGTCCCGCTTAAATAGGCCCTTTTCGTTTTGATACATTAATTTCGGAGCTAGTATTTAGTAGCTAATTGTGGTTAATAATAAAATTGACAATTGTAATTAACTTATTTAAGATTTAAACAAGTTAATCACGATTGCCAATTTTATTATTAACCACAATTAGCTAATAAATACTAGCTCCGAAATTAATGTATCAAAATGAAAAGGGCCTATTTAAGCGGGACGGAGGGAGTAATATTTTACTATCTATCAAGGTCCAAGTTATTATAAACTGAAAGATTTAAGATTTAAAATCTAAAATGGAAAATTAGAAGTAAAAGTCAAACAAAATCTAACAAATCGGATTCTTCTCCGACGAAAATGTAGGTTATTATATCATGACAAGGCTCATTCTTGTGAGATCATTTTTCGAATCAAGATATATAAATAAATTTCTCCTCGATGATTCATGTACTTTATATATTACTCCCTCCGTCCCGCGCTATTAGTCCCATATGGTTTCGGCACAGGAACCAATGTTTGTAAGTGTAGTGGAATTAATATTTTATTGATGAGTGTGAAAAAGTTTGCCATTTTAGGAAATAGGACTAATAGAGTGGGACAGACCAAAAAGGCAAATGGGACTAATAGAATGGGACGGAGGTAGTATAATTTATATTTTCTAATTTTTAAAAATTATCACATAAATAATTGCAAGAAAATGAGACAAACCCAAAAGAGAGGATAAAGAAAAGTTCCATGTGATTATAGTGTGAGCAAGAATTTGAAAAAACAAAAAACCCAATGAAGAATTAAATCGAATAGTTTTTTTTTTTTTAGTTTTTGATCCGATTTGATATTTTTTTAATTAAAAATATAGTTTTTCCATAAAAAAATATCAAAAACAAAATTATGTGACATATTTAATTTTTATTATATTACTAATTATCTAACTCTAACTCTTATTTTATTATTAGATATTAAATTGATAAAATAATATGCTGAGAACCAATATATGTTTTCATATTTTATTTCTAAATTTTATATTTTTTTAATTATTTATTTTTTCTATTTTTTATAGTTTTAATTTATAATAGTTTAAATTAATTTTATAAGTTCAACCGTAGTTCATAGGAATCAACCACCAATTATGGTATATAATATTTTTGTAGGTCATAGAAAGCGATGGTGGAGGTTTGATAAGCTCGAATATTTACTCATTTATTATATTATTTTCCTACTAGAGCATAATTAACTTGTTAAGAATAGGTATTATATTTGTGGTGCATGATTTTGCATGTAAACAGGTTGAACCGGGAGAAAAGTACACAAAGTGAAGAGAAAATCCACTGAAAAGCGCTTCTGTTCCGACTGAGGGGCTTCATTCGGATCGACGCGGAATGAAAATTTTGAGTGGCATGGCAGTCAAATTCGGAATCAAATTTTTAGTATATTTTTTGAATCTTTTAAACCCTGAATTTTAGAATTAATCTTTTGAGTCTTAAATCGATAAGAAAACTATTTTTAGATCCCAAATTGATAATACACAATTATATATATAATTATACGTGCTTAATCCAGTGAGAATAGAGAATATAAGAATACTACATAATATTCTCAATATACTTCATTTTAACATCAAATCATTCATAAAAAAATGCTTCATTTTAACCTCAAATTAAATACTTCATTTTCATTTTATCTTCGATTTCCTTCATTGTTCTTTTTAGCCTTCAATTTTTCAAAAATATTGTTCGCTTTTATCATCAGTTTTGTTCATTTTATCTTAAAATTACTTCATCATCAGTTCTCATAACAACTATTCTAATATGATCAGACCTCTGTAATTATATATATATATATATATATATATATATATAGAGAGAGAGAGAGAGAGAGATTGACTCAAATGCTAAAATTAAACTTTGTGCTAAATAGGAATGAATCTCAGCCCTTGGATTGATAGCATCAATGGTTGAGATTAAAGCATACATATTAAAAAATTAAGCATAATTTCCGTTCGTGCTTAATTGCTTTATAAATCGTGCTTAATCGAATTAAGCACGATTTATAAAGCAAAAAAGCATAAAATCTGGGGAAATGTTTTAATCTCAACCATTGAATCTTTTAGATGAATGGTGTAGATTCATTCCTATTTAGCACGAACTAAGTTTTAGTATGTGAGTATATATATACACACACACGTTTACACATTCTCAATGAAAACTTGATGTCATTTCCTTAGCTAATTTTTAATACAAAACGTGTTATCGCACTCAAATTTTCAAATATGTAGCAATTTCATCACATATATTATTAAAATCCATCAAACAAACTCTCTCTCTCTGGCTCTCTCTTGTTTTGTTCCCATCAATGGCATACTGCAGATCAAATTTCTGCATCTCCTGCATGTTTTGCTTTCTCATATTTGCCTCTACAGCCGCCATAGTATATATTCACCCTAAGCTTCGTGGGCGTGGAGACCAGATTCTACATTCAAGATTTCTACATCCCATCCCAAAACAATATTCTCTCACATTCAATGCTTCAAACCCCAACACCTCCATCTTCATCCACCTCAAATTCAAGAGGGTGGTGGCCTTCGTCCCCATCCGCTATGAAGATGTCAACATCACCTTGTTTTATGGCTCCAACTCCAGCTCCCTCGTTGGCCACGGCGTCGGCCCTCCATTCGACCAAGGCAGGAAGAAGACGGTTCACCGGAAAACGGTGGTGGAGGCAGTACTGTTGTGCTTTGACACGCACAACTGGGAATTCAAATCCCACCAGCATTGTCTCACTCGTCTCTTTTACTCCTTGCTCAAAACCCTAAATTAAAAAAGATGCGGGAAAAAAGGTAGAGGCCTAAAAATGGTGCACGACAACAAAAACGGAGATTCTTCACAACGAACTTTAAAATGTTCGATTAAAAAGCTCGAAACTTGACTCGTTACTAAACGAGAGTACAACACTACTCGACTCAACTCGATTCGATTACACCACTAATTGTAAGGAATTTATATATTTGAATATCAGTTATTTTAAGTAAGATTTTACGTTAAAGCTAAAATGATAAAATTACGATATATATATAATTTATTTATTTTTTAATAGAATTGCAGGAAAATAAAATATGACTATGTTTAGAATCACCCAAATGAATACAGATCCTTCATAAAAACTCTATTGTGAATATTTTATGAATAATTAAAAGCTTTGAAATAAGAAATTTTGATTCTAATTTCTAGGTCCATAATCAATATATTTTCACTAGTGCAAACCCATAATCTCTTTTAGTCTTGTCTTGTTATGAGTTAATATTCCACGATTGATATAAGTAGACTTCATTAATCATGTTTTTTTTTTCAGATTCTTTTGAAATAGTTGACATTCACGATTCTATTTTGGATTTACCTTGCCAACATTTCTTTACGTGTAAAATAAAACAAATACTCCCTCCGTCCCAGTTTACTTGTCTCACTTTCCATTTTGGTCCGTCCCAATTTACTTGTCTCATTTCCTAAAATAGTAAATAATTAACTCAAAATTAAGAAAAATAATCAAAATTATTTTAATTAACTCTTTTATCTCTCTTTCTATTTTATCCTTTTTAAAAAATAAATAAATTAAATAAACACTCCACCCACTAATACACCATTAACTTCCTTTATTACTTCAAATATTGGTTATTGTGCCATTTACATTTGGGACAAGTAAACCGGGACGGAGGGAGTAATATTTTCTTATTCAAATCCACAACTAATTAGATCTAAATAAAACACATCAATAAGGGCTGCCCGATGTATCCAGAGCTCATTACGCTTCAAAGTCCACGCCCAAAGTCAATTATTAGAAAATATAAAATCTAAAAAAGAAAAACTAGAAGTGCGAAAAGTCAAACAAAAATAAACAACTTTCTCTATGTTGGAGGAGACTTTACGTGATTATCATGATGAGATACTTTCTTGTGAGATCAAATCAAGATATATAAAATAGTTTTTTTTCTTATTTTAGTTTAGTTCAATATTTATCCTACAACTTTTAGTTTTTTTATTCATTTTTTTTTTTTAATGTCCAAAATCAAACGGAATGTTAAAAAAAAGCCGAAATTTTAATTATTTAAAATGAATTAACTCTATGATCAATGTTGTAGATATTTTATTACGATCTATAATCTTTCATCGCGATATTATTAAAATACATGAAGCATCAACACTCCCTTTCTATTTCGAAAATATTCTAATGTCCACAGCGAGCATGTTAATTATATGATAATATATTAGAAGTATTTGAAAATAAATGTAATTAATTTCACCAGTAATTAATATTATATTAAGAGTGAGAAATTCAAAATACCCATTTAGACTATTACACATATCAAAATTACCCATTTTTTATAACACATATAAAAAATATCCAAAGTACACTTTTCAGACATGTCAGTCTACTTTTTCAAAAAACAATGATTTTTTATTTAATTTTTATTAGCTATATGATTTAAAATAGTGGAAATATTCTGATGTGCAAAAAAAAAAGTGAATTAGAAATTATTTGGAAAATTAGTTTTTCGGAAAAAAAATAAAAATAAAAAGTGGATCAGACCAGGATCTGACCCGGATCAGACCACGATCCTACCCGGATCACACCATTTTTGGGTCGGGTCGGTATCGATCATAATGAAATCGACTGGAATCAGATCAGACCCGAACCCGCTCAAAATCCAACAGGATCCGCATGTAAACCCGAAACCGACACGGGTCGGTATCGGTAATGCCGATACCGACTCGATACCGACCCGGTCAAAGTTTTGAAAAAAATTATTTGAACACGCGAAAACATGTATTTTTCCCCATTTGCTCACGAAATCTGGTCTGGTCCCCTTCAAACTCACGAAGCCGACTGCCCATCCATTCGAAACCACCGATTCTCTCTCTTTTCAAAATATGATTAGTTAACTAATTCTGTTTTTCTTTGATATGATGATAATTATGAGCATTCATTTTGACTTCTGATATATGCTTAGCTATTTTAATTTTGAGAATCAATAATATCTTGGCTATGATTATTATTATTATGTTGTTGTTTCATTAACTTTGCAGGAATTCTTAAAATATGTTCAAGTTTTGTGGGTTATGAAACAACTTTTCTCTCAGGATTGTTAGGGTTTATTAAATTAATTTATGTAGGTTTTTGTTTTATCTTTTGAAAAGAAGACAAATCCAAATAATAAAAGATTGGCAAATTTTAGGCAGCCCATACTCACAATCGTGTGTTGGGATGTTTGCTTAGGTGGAAAAAAAACTCTCTTATGTGGAAAAAAAGTGAGCTTATGTGACAAAAATGAAAACAAATAAATAAAAAGAATGTAGAAGAGATCGACAACCAAGAGTGTGTGTCTGCAACTTTGAGGTTATTTGTAACACCAACATTTTTCACAGTTATTTTTACGCTAAATAATTATTTTGATATACGTGACGAAGTAATATTAATATTTATCGGCCTACATATTGTTATGATTCGGCCTTCTTATATCATAAGGAGTAATGAATTAGTCGACTTCTTTATTTATTTATTAGTTTGCTACATGTGCGAGGCGCAATATGTATAAATCAATTTTGTTAGATATATTCATATCTTATAATTATCTTTTAGATATTCTTTAGATATCCTTGTATATTTTAGTAGGGGTGTTCGCGGTCCGGTTTGGCCGGTTTGGAAGAAAAATCTCGGCCAAACCAATAGGTACGGTTTGAAAATTTTCCAAACCAAACCGGCCAAAGAATTTTTCCAAACCAAACCGGCCAAACCATATAAAAACGGTTTGGTCCGGCCGGTTTGGCGGTTTGAAATGAAATATGTTTCAACTTTCTACAATCTACTATAATTTGTAGAAAACTAGGGCCTAAATACAAATTCATTGATTTCTATTATTTATTACTACTTATAATAATGTATTTTAAATTTTAAAAGTCTTATATTTTTAATTTAATGTAAAACCAAACAAAACACATGAGTCGATTGTATTAAAATTATAACCTTAAAATTCAAATGTAAAATCGAAAGAGATGAGTAAAATTATAATAATAATGTTCATGCTTAATTTATCTTAAAGAAATTATATAAAATAATAATATTCAATGTTAATACTTATTAGTTGATTTTTTATAAAATAAAAAATAAAACTAAAATTGTAGTATGTTGGCCAATAAATTTAAACATGGGTTAATTGTACAAAATAGTAGAAACTTAACAAATGAACAACAAATTATATTAATTAATTATAATATATTTAATATATATATATATATACACATATAAATACGGCCGGTTTGAGTCTCCAAACCGTAACCAAACCAAATTTATCCGGTTTCGAATTTTTCAAACCGCCAGTTTGAAAATTAAATTTCAAACCGGCCAAACCGGCCAAATTAATCCAGTTTGGCCGGTTTGACCGGTTTCGGCCAAACCATGAACACCCTATATTTTAGTATCTAGAATAGATTTACTCTCTATATATACATGTAATCTGTAATCCTTTCAGTGTGTGAAATACAATATTCAATATCTTTACATGGTATCAGCCTAATCTGACTTAAACCCTAGTTTCCCAAAAATCACTCTCACGTTTTTTTTGGACGTCTCTGTCATGGCTGCGCCGCCCGTGAATCTCGATCTTCCCACCCTCCCTCTGACGACTATGATCCACATGGTGAATATCAAACTCACCTCTTCGAACTATCTTCTGTGGCATGCGCAGATCGAGCCTCTTCTTATTACCCAGCACTTCCTGCCGTACGTCGATGGCTCTAATCCAGCCCCCGCCCGCGATGTTATTGATGCCGCTGGCCATTCCTCCGTTAATCCGGCGTTTACAAAGTGGTTCGCCCAAGACCAACTCATTAAACTGTTCCTCGTCTCCACCCTCACCGAGGAGTTGATGGCTACTATTATCGGCTGTAAAACCTCCCACGAGGTTTGGACTGCTTTGTCGCGTGGGTATAGCCACTCGTCAAAGGCTCGTGAATTGAGTCTCAAAGACGATCTCTTATCTATCAAACGTGGCGATGCATCTGTTGCGGAATATGGACAACAATACAAATCGCTTTGCGACCAACTCTCCGCCATAGGTCGTTCGATCGACCCTTCGGACAAGGTTCACTGGTTCTTACGTGGTCTTGGCCTCATTTTCGCTCCCTTCACTACTGCTCAATTAGCCATCGAGCTGCTGCCAGACTTTGAAACGATTCTGGCTCGAGCAATCAGCCATGAACTCTTCATGAAGTCCGCCGATGCCTCTCAACATCCGCAGCCTGTTGCCTTCGCCACATCTCAATCTGGTCGAGATAATTCGTCCTCTAGAAATCGTGGTAAATCTGGACAATCCAACAATAATCGTCGGCGATCGAACAACAACCACCGTCGCCCATGGTGCTACTTCTGCCGTGCGAACAACCATGATGCTTTCGATTGTCCTAAGCGGTTCGACCGCTCCTACGACAGATCTTGTCGACCGCCGCCTCCCACGACTAATATTGCAGATGCCTTCTCCGCAAATTGCTCTATATCGCAGCCTGCCGTCTCAGATTGGTATCTCGACACCGGAGCCTCTGCACATATTACTGCTGATCCTACATCTCTTGATCATGTTTCTGAGTATTCCGGGTTCGACAAAGTTACTGTCGGTAATGGTGATAGTTTATCAATAACTCATACTGGTTCTTCGTTATTATCTTGCTCTATTCGTTTATCTGATATTCTAGTTGTTCCCGGCATCACCAAAAAATTTGCTATCTGTCAGCAAGATGTGCAGTGATAATCCTGTTCATGTTTTTTTTACTGACTCTGGATTTCGTGTTCAGCATCGAACAACAGGTCAAACAATCGCAACCGGAAGCCGTGATCGCGGTCTTTATGTACTCGGCCAGTCCCCTTCGGCTTTCACCGCTGCTTCGTCCGTCAAGCCTACCGCCTCGTTCGAATTGTGGCATGCTTGCCTAGGGCACACATCTCCGGCCATCATCACTTTATTAAAACAGTTGAATTTAGTTTCTGTTTCTCAGTTATCTCCTGCTATTTCTCTTTGCAATGCCGGTCAACTTGCAATAAATAGACATTTGCCCTTCTCTACTTCAAATAAACGCGCTATGCATGTTTTGGATTTAATCCATTGTGATTTATAGGGTCCGGCACCTGATATCTCTTCTTCTGATTATCGTTACTATGCTATATTTATTGATGACTATTCCCGGTTTTCTTGGTTCTACCCTCTGCTTGCAAAGTCTGATTTTGTTATGGTTTTCACTCACTTTCAATCTTTTGTTGAAAATCAATTCTCTTGCAAGATTAAAAGATTTCAGAGTGACGGAGGAGCGGAGTTCACAAACAACCGCCTCCAATCTTTATTTCTCAAGTCCGAAATTCACCACCTCATATCCTGCCCCTATACCCCAGCTCAAAATGGCCGTGCTGAACGCAAACACCGTCACACCACCAAGATGGGTCTTGCTCTCTTATTTCATTCCTCACTACCCCTCACCTATTGGGTCGAAGCCTTTAGCACTGCTATCTATATTATCAACCGCCTTCCCAGCCCTCTTCTCGGAAATAAATCTCCCTTTGAACTACTGTTTTCTCAAACCCCAGACTATGCCTCATTTCATCCCTTTGGGTGTCGGGTTTATCCTTGTCTACGGGATTATACAAAAACAAAGTTCCAGCCCCGCAGCCTACCTTGTATTTTCCTCGGTTTTAGCACATCTCACAAAGGTTACCGGTGTCTCGACCCAGCCTCTAACCGCATATATACCACCCGTCACGCTCGGTTTGACGAATCACTCTTTCCCTTTAAGTGTAGCTCAAACCCTACCCCGCCTTCCTCTCTCGCTATATCCGAATTTATGGCTATCTTCTCATCCCACTCGCCTTCCGCCTCGACTTCATCCCCAGCACCTCCGACCTCATCTTCATCCACGCCACTAGCTCCCTGCGTGATCTGTCCAGCCACTGAGCCATCACCCGTAGCTCCAACACATATCGCAGACACGCCAGATCCTCCACCGGTCGAACCCGTTCCTCACGTCGCTCCACCCAATGAACAGGCACCTCCGGTTCGCATGCATCCCATGCAGACGAGAGCTAAATCTGGTATATTCAAAACTCGATATCCCATTGATTTAAATTATTCTTCTGTGTTTTCTACTTGCGTAGCTTTACCAGAACCGCGCGGAATTAAGTCCGCTCTTAAGGTTCCTGAATGGACCGCTGCCATGCATGAGGAATTGGCCGCGCTTCGCAAGAACATTACTTGGGTTCTTGTACCTTGCCCGACAAATGCTAATGTTATCGGCTCTAAATGGGTTTATCGTACTAAATACTTGGCAGATGGCTCAGTTGACCGCTACAAAGCTCGTCTTTTTGCACAAAGGTTTAGTCAGCTTCCTGGATTTGATTTTACGCACACCTTCAGTCCAGTTGTCAAAGCACAAACTGTTCGAATAATTCTGTCAATTGCAGTTCTTCAGTCTTGGTCTCTTCACCAATTGGATGTTAAAAATGCATTCCTCAATGGTCTTCTGTCTTCCACCGTCTATATGGAATAGCCACCAGGGTTTTCTGATGCTCATCATCCGGATTACGTATGCTGTCTCAAGAAAGCTATTTATGGCCTTCGCCAAGCTCCATTGGCATGGTATCAACGTTTTCGGAATTTCTTATTGTCTCTCGGTTTTCTCTGCAGTGTTTCTGACACTTCCTTATTTATCTTTTGCAAGAACTCCGTGATTATATATTTATTGGTTTATGTGGACGATATCATCGTCACTGGAAATAATTCGGCCGCCATAAAGGTCCTTCTTTCTCGTCTCAATAAGGAATTCGCCACTAAAGATCTCGGTCGCCTCGGTTACTTTCTCGGCCTAGAGGTAACTTATCCTTACGATGGCCTCTTCTTGTGTCAGACTAAATACGCTACGAACATTCTGAAGCGAGCAGAATTGCTAGACGCAAAACCAGTCGCTACACCTCTCCCTCCAGGCGTGTCACTCACAAAAGATAGGGATCTTTTTTATGATCCGACCCTCTTTCGGTCTTTAGTTGGAGCTCTCCAGTACCTCACTATCACGCGGCCCGATATTGCTTACTTAGTAAATACAGTTAGTCAGTTCCAACAGGCTCCTACGGTTGACCACTTTCAAGCCGTTAAAAGGATACTTCGCTATGTAAAGGGAAAACTAACTCACGGCCTCGTCTTCTCTCATGGCGCGCATACCCTACTTGGATATTCTGACGCGGATTGGGCACGATGTACCGATACTCGGCGCTCAACTTATGGCTATGCAATTTTCCTAGGCCCCAACCTTGTTTCTTGGAGTGCTAAGAAGCAACCAACAGTTTCCCGTTCCAGCTGCGAATCTGAGTATAGAGCAATCACGAACACTGCAACTGAACTTGTTTGGATTTCTAATCTGCTGAAGGAACTGCACGCCATGCCAAGCCGCACGCCTCTCCTTCTTTCTGACAATTCGAGCTCTATCTTCCTCACCCAGAATCCCGTATCCAACAAACGGTCCAAGCACATCGATATTGATTATCACTTTGTCCGTGAATTGGTTGACTCAGGGCGTATTTCTACAGAGTTCATACCATCCGAATCACAAGATGCGGACATTTTCACAAAAAGTTTGGGACGCCCACTATTTGAAGACTTCCGATCCAAGCTTCGAGTACTGCCAGCTACCACTTCTCAGCTTGCGGGGAGTGTTAGATATATTCATATCTTATAATTATCTTTTAGATATTCTTTAGATATCCTTGTATATTTTAGTATCTAGAATAGATTTACTCTCTATATATACATGTAATCTGTAATCCTTTCAGTGTGTGAAATACAATATTCAATATCTTTACAAATTTTAATATTTTTTATCAATGGAATAAATATAATAAAATGTTAAACATAACATTAATCATGTTAAATATATTCTAAATTAATATATTGAAATATGACGATGACAATTTAGTTCAAAATATACCGGTACCCGACGATTATCAGTATTGATCCAATTAACTTTTCATTAGTATTTTATTATATGTTTATTATCAAAATCTACTTCCAATATTAAAGATCATATTTTTTTTTATTAACTTTGAAGTTATATAATTTATTTAGTGCAAATAATTTATAATAGGTATTTAAATCCTTAAAAGTTATTTAGTTCATGAAGTTGGAATGCTTCTAAATACTGAAGAAATAAAAATAATAATATACTTATAATATTAGACGTATTTTGAATTTTTTTATATGTAAAATAAATATTTTATTGTTTAGAAGATTGCAAGATAGAGAGAGTCATTTTTTTTTTCTCAAAAGTCTCGAATTTGAATCGATCCCGACCAAATAGTTTACAATTTGATAAAATTAAATTAGAACTTGATGAACTGGTCTAATTTACATCCCTAATCCTAGAATTATCCAGTATCAAAAAGTCGAAAGAATTTTGCTTTTGAATATTAAATATTGCAGATTGTGTTCAATATTTAATTAGAATTAGTCATAATGAAATAAATGTTTGTTTTTGTTTGTTAAATAATTGCATGATAATTATTAAAGAGTGTAATGTGTCTGATTCTTAAAATTTAACGAAAAAAGTCGCTAAATCCCTAAAGTTTTGTGAACTAATCTACATATCGAATGATAAATTTTCTAAAATAGTTGTATTATATTATTAATTAGTTTATTCGGAAAATAATGAAATATATCTTAATATTTCGTAATAGGGAAATATATCTCATTTTTTTATTATGAAATTATATCCCAAAATAAATTGTATTCACAATCATATGTGTTGGTCCCGAAATCAGAGTATAATACACTTGTTCTCCTAAACTGACTCGAAATTAGTTTAGGGTTTCTGAAATATTAAGTTTAACTCATATAATTTTTAAGTAAGTTTCTCAAATATACACTTCAATACTTAACGTTTGGAGAAACTAAGTATGCTGAAACTTAAGTGAAAGCATGTAAAGACTCATGATATTATAGTGATTCGGATATAAAGATCATACATCCACTCTTCCGAACTTAATAGGAAAATCCTCTAAATATGAGATTACAGGTCTTCATGCGATATATGGATAGCCCGTTGGCACTTTGTCCTTCGGTCTGTAATCGTAACTCGTTTGGAAACTCCTTGCAAGTTTACTTAATCTTTAGGTTGAAGTGAGGGCACAGCTCGCAACCTTCTTCCTGTTGGTTGGATGTTTGCTGTTTTTCCCAAAACTTAGTATGAATGGCTAGAAGCATGTGATAGTCATAATCTCATAGTAGGAACTAACTGCTGTGAATATAATTTGAATGATATATTCACCATGAGATAGTTTAAGCTTTAACGCTTAGCCTCATGCTTTGAACCACGTAGCATGAATGTTTAATTTGAGTTAGAAACTCATGTCTCGTGAATAGAATCACAGAGTAAATAGAAAGCTTAATTGGAGAGAATAACAGAGTAACAATTTAGCTTTTCAGATGTTTCAGATGTCTTCTTCATTCGAAATGTCAGGGTATTTATAGGTGATTTCCGTGATGATTTGAAAATCTGCCCTTTAGGCACATTACTTCAGTCGTTAGAGACGTGGAGAATGATAGACTAATAGATTTGCATGTATCTTTTAGATATTTTAATATCTAGGGTTTTCCTTTCATATCTAGGGTTTAGTTTCATGCATATTTTGTATCTACCGTTTTCTATTTAAACAAGTAAATAAAATCTTTACGTTTGCGGAAAACCCTATCATGGTATCAGCCTAAACATGATCCCTCCCCTCCCTCACGCACGCAGCCTCTCTCCCTCTCTCGAGTGCGCCGTCGACTTCCAGTTATGGCCACCGATTCTCTCCCTCTTTCCACCCTTATTCACATGGTTACCATCAAATTATCCTCCTCTAATTTCCGACTATGGCACTCCCAACTGCAGCCTCTTCTCACGTCACAAGATTTGATGAAATATGTTGACGGCTCTTTACCAGCTCCGCCCGCGGCCCTCGCCTCGCCAACCCGTGCCGCACAACCCAACCCGGCGTATACTGCGTGGCATGTCCAAGATCAGCGTCTTCTCTGTTTGCTACTCTCGACCCTGTCTGAAGAAGCAATGGCCGATGTTCTGGGCTGTAATACCTCGCGCGCCGTATGGACTGCGCTAGACGCTGCCTTCACCAACAAATCTAAGACGCGCGAACTGCGCCTGAAAGACGACATCCAATCCATCAAACGTGGTTTCGGTTCTGTCACTGAGTACGGTCGAGATTTTAAATCGCTATGTGATAAGTTAGCAGCCATCGGACGCCCCGTCGACGACTCCGACAAGGCTCACTGGTTTCTTCGGGGTCTTAGTCCGGCGTTCGCCTCGTTCCCCGTCGCACAGATGGCCCTCACGGCTTTACCATCTTTTCGCGATCTCTTGTCTAAGGCTGAAAATTTTTCTATTTTTCAGGATTCTCAATCTTCTTCTCAGGTCACCTATTATGGTCAAGCGCAGTCCAGTCGCGGCAACTCGGATCAAAAGCCGTCCAATTCGCGTCACTCTCAGAAATGTCGTGGCAGCAATGGCAAAAATAATAATCATCGCCCTCCTCGCTGTCAGATCTGTCGTCAGGAAGGTCACTATGTCAATGTCTGTCCGGATTGCTACTCTCGCACCTCCACCGCCAACCTCGCCGAAGCATTCTCTACCAGTTGTGCGATTGCTTCCCCACCTTCATCTGATTGGTATCTTGATACTGGTGCATCGGCGCATATGACACCAGACGCTGCGCAGCTTGATACATCGCAACCTTATTCTGGACCGGACCGCGTTTTTGTTGGTAACGGTGCTAATCTTACTATTTCTCGTATTGGTGCTTCTCGGGTTTCTAATACGGTTAATCTCTTGGATGTTTTGGTGGTTCCTTCTTTGACCAAGAACTTGCTCTCTGTTAGCAAACTGACATCTGATTTTTCGATTGATATAATATCATCTGATCGCTTTTTTGAACTTCAGAATTGCCACACCAAGGAGGTTATCACAAGCAGTCGTCGTAATGGTGGTCTCTACACATTGGATCGCACTCGTCCTGCTTTTATTTCTACTTTAAAGAATAATGTTTTAAAGGCTTCTTTTGAACTTTGGCATAGTCGCCTTGGTCATGTTTCTTTTGATTCTATTGCATTATTAAATAAGCAAGGTCATATTTCCGTTACTTCATGTTTGCCTAAGCCTTCTATCTGTACTTCATGTCAAAAGGCTAAGAGTACTCGTTTGCCATTTCAACTGAATGAAAAATGTGCTTCCCACGTCCTTGATGTTATTCACTGTGATTTATGGGGTCCTTCCCCCGTTGAGTCGACTGCTTCCTTTCGTTATTATGCAATTTTCGTTGATGATTTCAGTCGGTTCACTTGGTTTTTTCCTCTAATCAGAAAGTCGGATTTCTTTATGATTTTACAAACTTTTACAAGACTTGTGGAAAATCTCTTTTCTCGTCATATCAAAGTTTTTCAGAGCGACGGGGGTGGCGAATTCAAGAGTCACAATGTCGCTGGATTTTTTCGTTCGAAAGGGATTCAACATATCATGTCTTGTCCATATACTCCATCTCAAAATGGACGTGCAGAAAGGAAACATAGACACATCACAGAGACAGGCCTTGCTCTTCTATTTCATTCTAATATTCCTTTGCATATGTGGGTTGATGCGTTCTCTATTGCAACATATATTATTAATCGCCTGCCTTCTACTATTCTTCTGGGTTTATCACCTTTTGAAATATTATTTGGCACGCCTCCTAACTTTGAGAACTTTCATCCTTTTGGTTGTCGGGTCTATCCGTGCTTGAGAGATTATGTTGCTAACAAGTTTTCTCCTTGCAGTTTACCTTGCATCTTTATTGGTTTTTCGTCTCAGCACAAAGGATATCGTTGTTTTGATCCGACCACTTCACGTGTATACATCACACGCCACGCTTGTTTTGATGAGTCCTATTTTCCGCTGATGGCATCCTCCTTGGCCGCTCTTGTTGCCACACTGGACGTCTCGGGTTTCCTGGAACCCCCCGGTTCGGTCTCATCGCCTGCGCTCGTGCTCTCTCAGCCACCGTCCCAGGCTCCACCGCCTGCTTCCACCTCATCTCCGCCGTGCTCAATTTGTGTTGATGACTTACCAGCTCCTCCCGTTGCTCCTCCATCGCCGCAGCCAGAGGCACTACCGGAGCCGCCTCCTGCTTCTCTGGGTCATCACATGATCACACGGGCTAGTGCGAGTATATTTAAGCCCCGCCATCTCGCCTACTATGCTTCAACTCAGCTGCATGAGGCGCTGCTCTCCTCCACCGAGCCAAAGGGTTTCAAATCTGCTGCGAAAAATCCTCTTTGGCTTGCAGCTATGACCGAAGAAATGGATGCTCTACATCATAATCAAACTTGGGAATTAGTTCTGCCTCCTTCGGATTCCAATATCGTTGGATCCAAGTGGGTTTTTCGAACTAAGTTTGGCTTCGATGGATCTATTGAGCGTCATAAAGCTCGTCTGGTTGCTCAAAGCTTCTCTAAAATTCCTGGCATCAATTTTTCTCACACCTTCAGCCCAGTGGTCAAGGCAGCTACTGTTCGTGTTATCCTATCCCTCGCCGTCGTTCATGGTTGGCCTCTACATCAGCTCGATGTCAAAAACACCTTCCTAAATGGTATTCTTTCAGTCCCTGTCTATATGTCTCAACCGCCTGGATTCATAGACTCTCGGTTTCCGAATCACGTGTGCCTGCTCAAGAAAGCTTTATACGGTCTCAAATAGGCACCCCGTGCATGGTTCCAACAATTAAGTTCGTTTCTTCTCTCCTCGGGTTTCACATGCAGTAAGGCGGATACTTCCTTATTCATTCTTCGTCGTGGCTCTACTATTTTATTTCTGCTCGTATATGTTGACAATATTATTCTCACAGGCAACAATGTCGACTTTATCGCTGCCTTCATCTCTCGCATGCACCGGGAATTTGCAATCAAAGATATGGGTTTGCTAAGCTATTTTTTAGGATTAGAGGTCACTTATACTCTGGATGGATTGATTCTTTCTCAAGCCAAGTATGCTCAAGATATTCTTACTCGCTCGGACTTACTTGATGTCAAGCCTGTCGCAACGCCCCTAGCTGCTGGAATAAGTTTACCTCAAGACGGCGTCCTGCATGACAATGTCACTCACTATCGATCACTAGTTGGTGCTCTGCAATATCTCACCATCACTCGGCCAGACATTGCTTTTGCTGTTAATCTTGTTAGTCAGTTCCTCAAGTCTCCCACCGTCGAGCACCTTCCAGCGGTCAAACGGATTTTATGACATGTGAAGGGAACGCTATCTCACGGCTTATATTTCTCGCGCAAATCCTCTTGCGACTTAGTTGCCTATTCCGATGCAGATTGAGCTAGGTGCATTGACACTCGCTGTTCGACTTTCCTTTCATGTCTAGGGTTTAGTTTCATGCATATTTTGTATCTTCCTTTTTCTATTTAAACAAGTAAATAAAATCTTTACGTTTGCGGAAAACCCTATCAGAGAATGTCGTCCAATTATAGCCCATACATCTGGTCTGCTCTGCTCCGAAACACTTAAATATTTTGTCTTATTTATCTTTTTGTTTATTTAACTTATTTGCTTATTGAAACACAACAACTAATTAAGTTGTTGGTGTATATTCTGAAGCTATTTAACTTTAAAACCTAACGTTTAAATTAATATTTAAAATTTCAGTTGACTTTCAAACTAATCAATTGAGGCTAATCACAAGAAAGACTTCCGCTACGCTTTGTAACTGATAAATTTAAGAGTAACAAATGATATCAGAGCACTTGATCTATTCGTGTGACTGTTTTTTGTCTACTTGACCATATCCGAAAACAATGCATTTAGGATTTATCTTGATATCGCTTTCTAGTCTTATTATTTTTTAAGTTTGGTTCCTATTGACTAATACACATTAATTTATTTTGATGAAGTATTTTGAAATCTATATATATATTAAAACAATACCGGATGATAAATATAGAAAATTATAGTTCATTAATGATTCATTAATTGAACTATTCAATTAATTAATAATGAAGTAAGATTTCCATATATAATTATACATTAGAATATTATTGCATTTTTTTCTATAAATAAGTGTATTTATAGTGCAAAAAATGGTAATAATAAATTATAGATTTTATTTGAAATTCTTTAATAAAATGTTGATTTTATGTATCAATTAATTTCATATTACTTTATTACATAAATGGGGAAAAAAATCAATTCTTCAACGTTTTATCAAATTATATATATAAATTGGGTTATGTAAGATTAATAAGTTATAATTTTTATTTACTAACTTTTTTATTTAATTAGCGTACATTATAAAAAAATATGCAATAAATTAATCATGATTATTTCTAATTTTCTACATTTAGGGTTGAGAATTAATCACAAACTAAATATTAGAAATTCTAAGTAATTCTATTCTAAGATCTTAGATATTCATGGAATATGCATATTTAAGGAATATATCCATGCATATAAATGATTTCATAAATCAATGATTGATTAATTTTTAATTAATTATTCTTTCCTAATCATGATACTTTCTAATCTATCTTAAATCATAAAAATCCTGCGTAGTTCTATTTTAAAATAATATTATATATATATATATATATATATATATATTGAATATGCAAATAAAAAATAATTATTTAAAAACCCCAATAAATTATATGAAATTTATCAGATTTAGCTTTGTTCTCTTCTTTTTATATATATATAGATCAAAGATTTTACTTTGATTTCATTTCACGTTTAAGCAAATAAATTATAATATTAATATATGTAATTTTAAAAATAAATAATATTAATATATGTTATTTTAAATATTTTATCCGTTTATAAATCCTACTAAAAGCAATGTTAAAAAATAAGGAAAGTAATAAATAAATAAGATATTCCCTCATGTGCCATAAAAAATGTCAACGATAAATTAATGATATTAAATTATAGAATCATGGGAATTCATTATTTTATGATTGTACACAAAAATTACGTATATAATATTTTTTTCGATATACTTATACAAATTATAAACCTTTATAAATAGATAGAAATAGAATACAATGTAATATGTATAGAAACTCATATATTATTTTAAAATTTATTTAAATGATATAATCGACAAGTATATCATTTATATTAAAAATCCAATAAATTAATTATTTAATTAATTTTAAAGATAATTTCATATGATAGATAATAAGATTTTTAAAAATGGTAGGAGTTTTGAATTAATATTGGCCTAAAATCATGCCTTAAATTTTGATTATAACATAAATAGACAAAATTAATATTATAAATACCACAATCTTATAATACATTTTCATTGTTTTGCAACATTCATATTCCCCATCAGAGTTGATTCATTTTGGTTTCTTCTTCACCTTTTAAAAGCTATGGCTTCGATGATTCAAACCATCACATAGGAAATGGTTGATTGTTATATATTACTATTGTTGTTTTTTTTTGTTTTTTTAGAAGAAATAGTATAATTATTGTTGTAGTCATGCATCGCAGAAGTTTTGTAATATATACCATACATATTGATTGATAAACTATTATTATGTAGTGTTTCCTTATCTACACTACTATTTATGTGTTTATATATATATTATTTTAATTGTTTTCTTACAGTCATTATATTTATGCTATAATACTATTGCATTCGTTCATTGTTTTATGTTTGTATTTTATTTTTTTCATCTTGATCTCAATGAATTAACTTTTTATTTTTTTTTGTTATTCAAGTAATTTATTAATGATTAGTGATTAGAAGCGTGCAATTTAAAATTTGAGCAGAATTAATTGTTACTAATAAAAGATCAATATATTGCACACCATTTTTAAACAATTTTGATTCATATGTGCATTATCTCGATTTATTAAACAATCTTATTATGGTGTACATAAATTATTGATTCATATTACTTTATTACATAAATGGGGAAAAAATCAATTCTTCAACGTTTTATCAAATTATATATATAATTTGGGTTATGTAAGATTAATAAGTTATAATTTTTATTTACTAACTTTTTTATTTAATTAGCGTACATTATAAACAAATATGCAATAAATTAATCATGATTATTTCTAATTAATCATGAAAAGCGTTAATTGAATGATTAGTGGCAAATATTTAACTATTTATTTTACTTTTAGTTTTGGAAAATAAAATAATAACAAGTAATATTAATTGTAATTTATCTTCAATATTATTTAGTTGATTTTCTATTTCATTTATTTCAACAAATTATTATTGTATCATGTAAAAACACAAATTATATATACTAAATGTTAAAATATTTGTCAAAATATATTTATTTGAAATATATAATTAAATTTAATTATTTTTATTGTTCATGGACATATAAGAAAATTTCTAATATTTAAATATAATGTTAAATCATTTTCAAACTAAATATTCGTAACAATATAAATAATATAATATCTCATATATATTGTATATGTTATTATATCATTTTATGATTTACACATTGAAAATATTTGTATAATTTGTTTATAATCAAAATAATATTATTTTATATAAATAATTAAACTTCCCACGCATCGCGTGGGTGCAATACTAGTTAACATTTAAATATGCATACGCGCGTATTAATTATATTGTTCTAAAACAATATTTAAACTTTAGTAATTAATATTATATCTTGGTATATGATTACAATAAAATTAATTATATATAAATTTAATAAGAAAGAAAAGATCAAATACAAAGTTTATAAAATCAGAAATAAAATTAGCCCATAAGTAAATAATACTTGTACTCCCTCCGTCTCACCTCAATTCTCCCACTTTCCTTTTTCGTCCATCCCACCTCAATTGTCCCATTACTTAAAAAGGCAATTTTTTCACACTCAACAATAAAATATTAATTCCACTCAATTTACTTTACACTCACACTCCGTGGTTATTGTGCCCAGTCAACTCGAGACAATTCAGCCGGGATGGAGGGAGTATTATTTAAGAAGTTTCAAATAAAATAAATATTAGTAATAGATTTAGAGGGGAAATAACAAAATTTAATTCTTGTGATTTTTTTATAAAAAAAATTAGTTATATTTTCTTAAAATAAAAATATATATTAAAATTATAAGATACCATATCATGCATGACAACTAATCGAATCCTCATGATTCTTCAAATCTTTTTCGGCTCCCAATGAAACCCTTTTATGTGAGTGAATATACGGATTTGGATCCTCTGCTGTGCTACTAGGCACAGCAGAGGGTGCTGTTCCTCACAAGAATAAAATATTAACTCTAGTGCCTAGGTTAATAAAATATTAAATAAATTAAATTTGTGGTTAAAAAGTGCACA
>JAPKLW010004121.1:0-25621 GCA_026898455.1 Plectranthus barbatus
CGTATCGCCTCCATTCTGGCAACTGGTGCGAAGGTCTCATCGAAATCGATCCCTTCACACTGCCTGTAACCTTTGGCGACTAATCGAGCTTTGTTTCTGACCACGGTGCCATTCTCATCTCGCTTGTTCTTGAAAACCCACTTGGTGCCAATCACTGACTGATGTGATGGTCTCTCCACCAAGTCCCAAACGTTATTGCGAGTGAATTCTGCAAGCTCCTCTTGCATGGCATTGATCCAATCGGCAGATTCGAGCGCCACCCCTATGGAAGTGGGTTCCATTTGAGAGATAAAACAACTCAGGAGCGCACTGCCGTGTCGAGTCTGGATAGAACCTTCCGGATCACCGAGAATAGCATCAGTTGGGTGATCCCTCAGCCATTTGGGAGGACCAGCGACTGCTGGTGCCGGCTGTGAACTAGGTTCATCTGTCCTGACGACTGGTGCTTCCACATTTCCACCAGTCGGAGCTGGAAGAATAACTGGCGGTTGAACATCACCAGTTGGAACTGGAACTTCAACTGCTGGTTGATTTCCACCAGTTGGAACTTCTTCATCAGCTTCTCCGTCTGACTGGCTTCCTGAACCTTCACCAACGTTGTCAGCATCAGCTGGAACATCCACTCCAGCTGGTCCATCGTTGTCTTCTGGCTCAAAGATTCCAGTCGGAATTCCCCCTTGATTTTTGCTAGATCCACTCAGGGAGATTGAGTGTAAGGTCTCAGCAAGGTCATTTGCATCACCGACCCTCTCAGGTTGCTGATGGGCACCTGAGGGAACTGGTTGTGAAGATGATCCATTCATAGGTCTAGTCGAACCAGTTGGTTGAGCATCGGAAGAATTCCTGCCCAACTGGTTGCTGACATCCTCGACCTCAGGAACATCTTCAGCCAGTTGGCCTAAGGTCCTGCGCACTAAAGTACTTCATCAAAAACAACATTGCATGTTATTTCCACAAGCTGGGTAGTCTTGTTAAATACTCTATAGCCCTTGTGAGAGGGATGTCCATATCCGACAAACACACCCTCATCAGCCTTAGGCGAGAAAGCATTTAACTTCGACTTCCCATTATTATGGATATAACATGGTGAACCGAATGCACGAAGATGAGCTATAGAAGGCTTACGACCAAAGTACACTTCGTAGGGAGTTTTCTGGAGTCTGTCGTTGATCCCGCTTCTATTCTGAGTGTAGCAGGCAGTCACCAACGCTTCTCCCCAGAAACTCTGTCCCAAGCCGGACTCAGCCAGCATGGACCGGACTGCTTCTTTCAACGTCCTGTTCCTACGTTCTGCCAGTCCATTTTGCTGCGGTTGCCTTGGTGTAGATCTCTCATGTTTGATCCCGGCCTCCGCGCAAAAATCCATCAGCGGACCGTTGCAGAATTCAGTCCCATTGTCCGAACGAATTTGCTTCACTACTGCTTTGCGTTGCTTCTGCGCTTGGATGATCAACTCAGGAAGAATCACCTTCACCTCATCCTTGGTTCTGAGAAGCTTGACCCATGTATAGCGCGAGTAGTCATCAACTACTACCAGCGAATATCGCCTTCCTCCAATGGTTTGCGACGTTACTGGTCCAAACAGGTCCATATGTAACAGCTCAAGTTCCTGACTGGTACTGGGACAAACAGGTGACTGGCTCTTGAAGGACTTCTTGGTTTGCTTGCCTTGCTGGCATGCCTTGCAAATTCCTTCCTTCTTGAACCCGCCCTTGGGAAGACCATCTACAAGATCATGCTTGGTTAGGTAATTAATAGTTTTGAAGTTCAGATGACTTAACCTTTTGTGCCAAAGCCAGTTAGTTTCCATGGAACTGGTGGCTACAAAGCATGTATCAGTCTTCCCACTCTGCCAGTCAACGACATAAAGGTCTCCTTTCCTGACACCTCTCAGCTTGGTCTCACCAGAATCTTCATTCTTGATCTGGCACCCAGACTTGTCAAACACAATGGTATAACCATTGTCGCACAGATGACTGATGCTCAGGAGGTTGTGCTTCAGGTTGGTAACAAGGGATACGTTCACAATTCGGACATCATCTTTCTCTATGCATCCCTTGCTGATAACTCGGCCCTTGGAGTTATCACCAAAGATAACTGGAGGTCCTCTGACCTTGGTGAGCTCTGAAAACAGGAACTCCTCACCAGTCATATGAGCGGAGCAACCACTATCAATGATCCACTCGCTCGACCTCTGAAGCTGACTTGCATGACCTAGTTCCTGCAAGAAAAATAGAATCATTTAGGTCCCCGATCATCCGTGGGTCCTGCAGGGTTAGATCTCTGGATCATTCCTTTCGGAATCCAGACTTGTGTGATCTTCAGCTTGGTGTTACCCTTGCTGACATCACCTGTGGCCTTTCCCTTCCTTATAAAATAATGCATGGTTTTGGAAGGTGTGGCTGTGTGTGCAGATCCTCTGGAGGTATTCTTCCTCCAAGAGTGTCGGAAATTTCTTTCCGACTGATCGTGTTGCCTTGGTGGTCTCTGAAATTGAGGACCACGATGATTAGCCTTCCCAACCCTTGAGAAAAGGTTTTGATTGGGCTCAGGCCTCCGATAGGTATTCCTCCTATCGGGAAATATCCTCCTCTCAGTATTCCGCTGAGATTTGGATCCCTTGTAAGTAAGCTGGCAACTGGCATACTTGTAAGGTTGTGCGTGGAATCTCTGAACAGCTGGTGCTGGCTGTCGGATTCCACTGGCAGCTGACGCTGACTTCCTTGCCTTAGAATAATTCGGCTTAGTCTGCGTCTTCGGGTATGCTGGCGTCCTGTCAGCAGAGGACCTTGCCAGTTGAGGTTCTTGTCGTGATGACTCACCTCTATATCTGGGCTTACGGTTCCTATGCTGATTAGACAATCGGGACTGACTGGTATTACCAGCTGGTGCTGATGCATTTACCAGTTTGCCCTTACCCTTATGAGTACTGATTTGTTCGGGTTGATTTATGCTCAAATCTTTTGTAAATCCCAACCCGGACTTATCAGAAGGCTTTCTCCAATGACTTAGAGCTGCTTCTAAGTCTTTTGAGCCTTTATTCAGAAAATTGATTCGATTTTCTTGCTCCAGAACGAGATTGTGAAAATTATATCGCTCAGTTTTTGTAATTTGAAAGTTTTGGAGCAGCTCAAAATGAGTCTTTTTCAAACTTGCTAGCTCTTCGCTGATGGACCTCGATTTTTCAATCTCACTGGTCAAAACAGTAATTTGACCTTTCAGCGAAGCATTTTCACCGGCCAAAACATTTTTTATTTCATAAAATTTTAAAAATTCATGCTGAAGAACATCTAAAGTGACGTCTTCTGAGTCGGAGCAATGCGACTCAGAATCGTCTATGATTTGTACTGGCATGATATGCAATTGAGGAACTGATTGTACCTCATTGTCAGCAGCAAGTGCCAGTTGTTCCTCATCTTCAGCATCTTCTTCAGCTGGCTCTTCTCCGAGAGCTGCCATAAATACCAGGAGAGCTTCCTCTTCCGACTCTCCATCTGACTCATACTCCCCATCATCATGGTCGGGTATGTCAGGCACCTCAGTCCTTGTCAGCATGGCTTTGGCAACAGCCTTGGAAGCACGCTCTTCAAAGAGCTTCTTCAGCCTTTCCCTCTCAGTTTTGTCCACCTGTAGACATTCAAACTTTAAGTGATCAGGGGATTGGCACTGAAAACAGGCACGAGGAGCTCTCTTGACAAATTTTCCGTCAGATGAGCTAGAAGAAACTCCCTGTTTTGACTTGGCTTTTTCCAGAAGGATAGCCAGTCTTTTCATCTGATGCTCTAGTTCAGCGATAGAGCTCTCGCCGCCTTTGGAATGAGATCCTGATGCGGACTGGATCTCCTTCGGCTGGTTGTGCTGTGCAGCGGGTCTCTCAGCATGGAAGGGCTTCTTGTGCTTCCAATTGAAGTCCTTTTTGACGAAGTACGCTTCGTCCTGAGCTTTAACGCTGGGGGATCCAACATTCCTGATGGCCTCGTTCTTGTTCACCATCTGGATGTCCCACTCGTGTGCCTGCAACTGAGCAAACAACTCCTTGGGAGTCATCTTGGACAGGTCCTTTTCCTTCAGAGCTGTCGTCTTCACGAACCAATCTTCTTTAGGCATCTTGGACAGGATCTTCGAGTTAAGATCAGCATTGTCGTACTCTCTGCCCAGAGACTTCAGCTCGCTGACAATGGCGTTGAATCTCGCCTCCATCTCCTTGATGGTTTCTCCAGTCAGCATCTGGAAGGACTCATATTTGTCCACTGCAACCTGCAATTTGTTGCGTTTCATTTGGTCAGTTTCTTGACATAAACTATCAAGATAATCCCATACTCCCTTGGCATTATCAAACTGGAGGGCTTCCTCCATCAGCGACTCTGGAAGAGAAGCCAGGATTAACTCGTGAGCAATGGAATCCAACTGATTCCGCTTCCTATCCTCAGAAGTCCATTCGTCTTGGGGCTTTGGGATCACAGCTGCTGGACGATCTCCTAGCTGGTGCTGAATCTTGGTTATGTCAATCGGCCCTGTCTCCAGCACATCTTTCATCTCTGGATGGATGCTCTTAAGAGATATGAGCGACCTCTTCCGCCATATATCATACTTCACAGACTTGTAGTCGAGTAGCTTCGGATTATTCATCTTGAGATACCTGAGCTAAACAGACAAACGAACAAAAAGAGAGAGCGCAAGGAAACGCGGATCACGGTCCTAAGCGACTCAGATACGAACGGTCTGTAAGAACCGTCCGCTCTGATACCACTTGTTGGTCCCGATTTATCAGGGTATAACTTAGCAGCGGAAAATGTGTTAGTTCGTTTCTTGCACTCTGCTGGTTACTCAGCTGACTGGGACCTTGTCAGCTGGTAAGTCAACTGGCACTATGAGTACTCAGCTGACTGGCGACTGGCTGATCAGCTGGTAGCTCAAGACTTAGAATATTTTAAGCCTAGTTTGCACAGTTATCAGTTTTCAGATATACACCAGCACTTGGGTGCTGGGTTTCAAATACAAATTTAAATACTGAAAGCAGATAAAGGCAAAGGATTTTTATAGTGGTTCGATCAACTGATCTACGTCCACTCTCCAGTCGACTCACTGGAAATTCACTATAAGAGTAATCCGGTACAAAGTTCCTACGATCTATCTCCAGCTGGTAAATGCCCCGTCTACCAGTCCACTGGATCAACCGCTCCCGGTCCTTGTCCTTCTTCAACTCTTGTCAGATGGATGGAGTGCGAGCACGTCACTTCAACCTCCTCCTCTGACTAGCTGGGTGTTGAGTTCTCCCAAGAACGTAAATCCTCTACGGCAAACTGCCCGTAATAACTCAAGAGCTGGCTGGCTCTAGAGCTGCTATGTTCTTCCTCAGAAAGAGAAAGAACACCAAGCGAGGTCTGTAACTTACAAGCTGGAAGCTTGAAGTCTCGTGTTTGAATAAATCAACACACGGATAGCCTTTAGAGAGGCCTCGAAAGTTGTATGCTTTTACTTGCTTGAGCGTAATAAATTTCAGTCTTTCGGTAGGTGAAGAGTTGGCCAAGAACATTGAATGTTGATGGATCCCAGGTATTTATAGCCGAGGGATCCCATTCAAATATTCTAGCCGTTTGGACACATCCGGAAAAGTCTCTGTCCGCGCATGTCCTTCTGACGGCGGCAGGTAGGAATTTCCGGAAAGCGCCATGCTTGTGTCCGCTTTTTCTGACACAGACCTCTTTGTGTCAGAACGGCTCTATTCGTCAGTACGAGGAATCGGAACTGGTGTCTTGAACTGATAGACTTTAAGGTATCCTCCCTTAAAGTCATACTTTGTCAGTATATTCCTCAGACGAATCTTCTTTTTGTCTCTAAGATACTGGGAGAGTGAATCTTGAATTCTGCTGGTAACATCCGACTGGTAGATCATTCTGGTGATCTTGTGCTGGCAGTCTCTGCTGGTGACTTACGCTTGCACAATCTAAGTCTACCAATATGTCTGATGTTAACCCTTCCTTCGAATCTCCCTTGACTGGTGGCTTCACCGTTGGTGAATAGTGTCAGCCAGAACACGTATTCTGCTGGTAGGATTTGTCAGCCTCCTGCTGGTGAAATCCTTCCAACTGGTGAACAGTGACCAGTCAATAGCTCTACTCCATGCTGATGAACAGTGTCAGCATGAGTCTTGTCAGTCGCTTGCTGGTGAGATTTTTCTCAACTGGTAAGCACATCTCATGCTGGTGAACAGTAGCCAACATGAGTCTTGATCAGCTACGACTTACAACTCAAAAAGACCTAAACAGGACTTTACATTTGAGACTAGAGCTATACTAGAGACAAACTGACGCTGGTAGGACTTAGGATTTGATGCACCAAAACTATGATCTAGACAACAAAATCACATCATTTCTATGAGTGCTACTGAGGGAAAGGAAACTTAGCCAGATTTCCCAACATAGTAAGATAGTCATGGTTTTTTTTAGATTTTACATTAAATCTTAAACATTTATTTTGACTAAAAAACATTTGAATGTGCTTATAATTTTGTTATAAATATGCAATCTTAGGCATCACTCAATCAAAACTCTATGTTTTATTTTTTATCAGCTTCTCTGTTAGGTTCATAATGGATAAGTCATGGATGTCAATGAATAGGTTGAGTGATGAGTATAAGGTTGGAGTAGAGTCTTTCATGCAGTTTGCCACACAAAATGCACATGACGAGGTCTTAATATCATGCCCATGCACAAAATGTGGAAATCTAAAGAGTAAGAAAAAAGAGGTCGTTAGGTTGCATCTTTTTAGTAACGGTATACACTTAACATACCATACATGGATATGGCATGGGGAAAGATCTGCATCAAGTTGCTCAATGCACCATGGAGATGATACTTGGTGTCCTGCAAGGGGGATTGCAAAGGGGCCTAGTAGCTATGTTTTCCGACCAAATTGAGATGGATTTCGAAAAACATGGCTACTTTTCTGATACTTGGTGTCCAGATTGAGCTAGTTCTCCTGCAACCTATTAACATTTTAGATAATATTCATTTTTCAAGACTTGATTTTTAGGATTTAATGTATTATATGTAATAGTTTTGAAACTTACTCGCTCGCGCAACCAACTACAAAAAAATCGATTATGTTTGCCTTGATACCATGCTGGTGGCTTGTTTCGGGTCGTTGTCCTTAAATGGGTCATGTGCTCACTATAGATGTAAAGATTACATATGACATTAGTGACTAAAATATAAATAGTATATATGACAAGATAGAGGGTTTTGTAAATAACCTGATATAAGGATCGATATCAACATCATTAGTAAGTATGTAAAGATGTGCTTGCATCAACTCCTCAGATGTAGTTGAACACACACTTGCCCTTGAAAGAGGCTTGCTAAGTCCAACCTTTTGTAGGGGTTTTGGGATACCACAAGTTTGCACATTTGACAAGTAATTTGAGTAACATTCAACAGCCTCCTCAGCAATATAACATTCAGCCATGCATCCTTCAAGCCTATTTCGATTTCTCACATAACTCTTCAACACTCGCATGTACCTTTCAAATGGGTACATCCATCTATACCATACGTGTCCACACAACCTAATTTCCCGTACTAAGTGCACCGTTAAATGAACCATGATATCAAAAAACGACGGCAGAAAGTATTTATCTAATAAGCACAACGTCTTCACAATTTCTCGTTGGATATCATCCAATTTTGATACATCAATCACTTTGCTACATATCACATTGAAGAAAAAACAAATTCGAGTGATACCGTATCTTACATTTTTTGGTAAGACACCTCGAATTGCCACCGGAAGTAATTATTGCATTAATGTATGACAGTCATGTGACTTAAGCCCAGTAAGTTTCAAATCTTTCAAGGAAACTAGCTTATTCACATTCGATGAATAATTTGATGGAAGCTTCATTCGAGACAATGATTCACAAACCTTTTTTTTCAGCCCTACTAAGAGTATAACACGCCGGAGGCAAATAAGTTCTCTTTTCACCCTCAACCGGAGCTAACTGAGTCCTGATATTCATATGTACCAAGTCTTGCCTCGAGGCTAAACCATCCTTCATTTTATGTGGGATGTCAAGTAAGGTACCGAGAAGACTTTTACATATATTCTTTTCAATATGCATCACATCTAGACAGTGTCTCACATGTAGATGCTCCCAATATTCGAGTTCAAAGAATATTGACTTCTTCTTCCAAATTCTTTTATCATCATCTTTATTAGCTTTGTTTATTTTCCCCCACTTGCATTGTATATTAGCAACACTTTCTAAAATTTTGCTCCCACTTATAGGTTTTGGTGCAGTTCTAAATTCTTGTGTCCCATCAAACACCTTCTTCTGCCTTCTGTAAGGATGGTTTTTATCAAGAAACCTTCTATGAACGGTGTATGACATTTTCCGACTGTGTTTCAATCTAGTTGCAGAAGTATCTTCACCACAAATAGGACATGCATAGTATCCTTTAACCTTGCACTCTGACAAATTACCATAAGTTGGAAAGTAGTTTATTGTGCATAACAATACATCTTTAAGTAAGAATCGTTCATCACGAAAAGCATCATACGTTGGAACTCCAACTTTCCATAAATGTTTCAAGTCATCAATTAAAGGTGCCAAGTACACATCAATGTCATTGCCCGGCTGCCTAGGACCCGAAATCAATAAAGTAAGCATGATGAATTTTCTCTTAAAGCAAAACCACGGTGGAAGATTGTAAATAACCAGTAAGACTGGCCAACAACTGTACTTGGAGCTCATCAGACTATGAGGATTATTCCATCAGCTGATAATGCCAATCTAAGATGTCTAGGTTCACCATGAAATTCTGGCCATCTATGGTCAACAACTTTCCAATTGGGAGAATTTGCTGGATGACGTAGATGACCGTCCTTAACCCTCTGGTCTGAATGCCAAGTTAAGTCCTTTGAAACATCCTTGTTACAACTCATGGAAGTATTATTGCATTCTTTCCATCTCGAGGCACCACACGTTAGACAAGTAGCATATTCTGAATACTCATTACGATATAGGACACAATCATTAGGGCATGCATGGATTTTCTTGTATTCCAAACCCATTGAGACTAAACTTTTCTTTGCTTCATATATAGTTGGAGGCAATTCATTAGGACTAGGTAACATGTCTCCAAAGATAGTGAGAAGATCTGTAAAACTGCTATCACTCCAACAATGTTTTGCCTTTAGGTTGAAGAGTTTCACTATCGCAGATAGCTTGCTGAATTTGGTACATCCATCATATAATGGCTTTTCTGCATCCTCAAGTAATTTTATGAACTTACTTGGATCATCATTTTCTTCATATGCAACATGTATCATATCAATTGGTTCTCTAAATTGATCATCTCCATGGTGCATTGAGCAACTTGATGCAGATCTTTCCCCATGCCATATCCATGTATGGTATGTTAAGTCTATACCGGTACTAAAAAGATGCAACCTAACGACTTCTTTTTTCTTACTCTTTAGATTTCCACATTTTGTGCATGGGCATGATATTAAGACCTCGTCATGTGCATTTTGTGTGGCGAACTGCATGAAAGACTTTACTCCAACCTTATACTCACCACTCAACCTATTCATTGACATTAGGGGTGGCAAATGGGTCAGGTTCGGGTTGGCGGGTTGGGTTGTGAACTGATAATAACAAGCGACACGCCAACCCGAACTCGACCCGTATATTTTCGCGGGTCAGAAATCTCAACCCGAACTCGACCTGTTTATATTCGTGTCGACCCAAAACGGACCCGAAATGACCTGTTTAATTATTTTAAAAATTAAAAAAATGTGTTAATTAATTTCAAAATTAATAAATTGTGTTAATTATTTTAAAAATTAAAAAACTATGTTAACTATTTGAAAAATTGATTTTAGGCTATATTTTATTTATTAAATTTATATTTTTAATTATATTTCATAAATAATAATACTAATAATTAATATTATTGGTGGGTCAAATGGGATCACGGGTCAACCCGAGACTGACCCGAAAATTATATGGGTTGACCCAACCCATTTTTTTTTGTTGGGTTCGTGTCGGGTTGTCGTTTCGGGTTGGAGATTGTCGCCCCTAATTGACATCCATGACTTATCCATTATGAACCTAGCAGAAAAGCTGATAAAAAATAAAACATAGAGTTTTGATTGAGTGATGCCTAAGATTGCATATTTATAACAAAATTAGAAGCACATTCAAATGTTTTTGAGTCAAAATAACTGTTTAAGATTTAATGTAAAATCTAAAAAAAACCATGACTATCATACTATAAAAGAATAAATAAATTAAACTATATAACAATTAATAATTTAATAATCATAAAAGAATAAATAACAATTAAGCAAGAATTTTGATTCTATAGACTGTAAAGTCTTCAAACTGGACTCGTACGTTGTCAAACTAGAGTTCAATCTTTTTTCTTTATTTTAATAAAGATTATAAATTATGAGTTCATATCAAATTAAGTAATAAATTAAAAGGTTATAACATAAATTATATTAAATTTAATAACACTCATGATTCACGAATTTAGCTCAAATTTAAGTTCAATAAATTAAATTCAGTATTTTTTTTAGACAACTCGAGGAGTAATACATGAGTGATCTTGACTCATGAAATCTCAAAGAAATGAAAATAAATCACACTTCTTCATGTCTTATATTTATAATCAATTAATAGTTTGAAGCATTCATTTTCTTGAGGCAATAAGTCAAACCAACATAAACAGGGGAAAGTTAACAGAGCATGCAACATTACTACATATAAAAAGGAACTGCACCAAAATCATAGCAGACTTCAACCAATTGCACCGAATTTTGAAATCATTAAAACCTGACTCAAGTCAAATTCAGCTTTCACCCAAGAAGGATCAGAGGTGTTAGCCAGAATTGAATTTTTTTTTTTTAAAATGTAAAATTTTCTTTGAAGATTCCAGCAAGTACAATAGACCCATATAATGTTACCAACTCAGATTCAACAAACCAAGAATACAGTAATAATTTCCAAAACCCCAACTAAAAAAAACCCTAAGATCATAAAGAAACAAGCAAATCCAAGAAAGCATATTGAACGACCAACACCATAAAATAGACGATAGAACAATAAAAACAATCCTGAAACACAAAATCCAAACACTTGGGCCGAATAAATCGTCAATAAGCCGATCAATCAAAAGCAAAACAAAAACAAACAAGAATAAATATGTGCAATAAGATATTTAAACTCTCCCCCCAGATAACCTAACCTGATTCCTTTGAAACAACCACTGAAAGTACAGAGGTCTGTGTAAGGATTAATATATATCAATAAGCCACAACAAACAAAAACTATTTCTATCAATTATCATAAACAAAAGCAGAAAAATAAACATAAGAGAAAAATTGGACTGCTATTTCCAGATAGATGAAGAAAACTGGAAAAGAAAATAACTCAAATAAGGTCAAGGAGAGGAAACGAGCAACACATCAAATAGAATCCCCATTTGAAATAAGAACGAAAATGCATTACGCTGGAATCTATATCTCGTGAAGCCTAAACTCAATGTTTAAAGCCTCTGAATCAAAGCTGCTTCAGTCTCTGATAAGGGACTCCTGAATAGGGCACAAGCGCGATATCTAGTGGCAGTCGTGCAGGCGGTAGGTGCGACGGAAGAGGTCAGGCAATCATTGGACAGGGACGACGGCAGAGGGCGGGCAGCGTGGGTGCGGCAATGGCGGCAGCACGATAACCAGTGGTGTGCGACGGCAGAGCAAAGGCAACCGTGTGACAGGGACGACAGCAGAGGGCGGGTGTGGATGCGGCAGGGGAGACGGTGGTGGTGGCTGCCGTGTAGAGTGTCAGGGGCGACGGTTGTGTGGCGGGAGTGCGTGGGGGACAATGGGAGGGAATTGGAAACGTACGTGTATAATTTGGGAATTACGTACTTAGGTTTTTGTAGGTTGGGAATTTTGGGAATTTAGGTTTTTTTAAGAAGGGAATATAGGAAATTTAGGTTTTTTTATGAAGGGAATTTAGGTTTTCTATTTTAGATTAATTTAGAATTATATTTAAAATATACAATAATATTTAAATAACAACACTTAAATTAAAATGTTGTCTTTTGTGTAATAAAGACAATAGTTAAACAACAACGGTGAGTTACAACCGTTGTCTTTATGTATTTTTATATTCCAATAGACAACGCTTTAAGCTTTATTCACTCTACAACAACGTTTTTAACCCTAAACCGTTGTCGTTCAACAATTTTTATGTAGTGACCTGTAGGTGTGAAAAAGGAAGTGGTGATATATTATTGTCAATACAGAGAGTCAGGCAAATGGTGTAAGGCGCATCACAGATCAATTCTACAAGTTTTTACGCGCCGACAATTATTGGGATGCTAACAAAATAGGCTTGGTAGAAATTGACAAGCCAATGGCTCTCGATTTTACTAAAAATTTCAGTGCTTATGACGAGTCGAATGAAGCTGTTTATGCTTGCCTTCACATGGACCAGTTGATATGTGGGAGACCGAATCAATACTGGGTTCAAAGGGAAGATATGGAAGAAAAATATATGTTATTTATCGCTTATTCGATTTTTGACTTGTCATATGATGATTATGACTTGACTCATGAAATCTCAAAGAAATGAAAATAAATCACACTTCTTCTTGTCTTATATTTATAATCAATTAATAGTTTGAAGCATTCATTTTCTTGAGGCTATAAGTCAAAGCCACATAAACAGGGGAAAGTTAACAGAGCATACAACATTACTACATATAAAAAGGAACTGCTCCAAAATCATAGCAGACTTCAACCAATTGCACCGAATTTTGAAATCATTAAAACCTGACCCAAGTCAAATTCAGCTTTCACCCAAGAAGGATCAGAGGTGTTAGCCATAATTGAATTTTTTTTTTTTTAAAGTAAAATTTTCTTTGAAGATTCCAGCAAGTACAATAGATCCGGATAATGTTCCCAACTCAGATTCAAAAACCTAAGAATACAATAATAATTTCCAAAACCCCAACTCAAAAAAACCCTAAGATCAGAAAGAAACAAGCAAATCCAAGAAAGCATATTGAACGACCAACACCATATAATAGACGATAGAACAATAAAAACAATCCTGAAACACAAAATCCAAACACTTGGGCCGAATAAATCGTCAATAAGACGATCAATCAAAAGCAAAACGAAAACAAACAAGAATGAATATGTGCAATCAGATATTTAAACTCTCCCCCCAGATAACCTAACCTAATTCCTTTGAAACAACCACTGAAAGTACAGAGGTCTGTGTATGGATCAAAATATATCAATAAGCCACAACAAACAAAAACTATTTCTATCAATTATCATAAACAAAAGCAGAAAAATAAACATAAGAGAAAAATTGGACTGCTATTTTCAGATAGATGAAGAAAACTGAAAAAGAAAATAACTCAAATAAGGTCAAGGAGAGGAAACGAGCAACACATCAAATAGAATCCCCAGTTGAAATAAGAACGAAACTGCATTACGCTGGAATCTATATCTCCTGATGCCTAACCTCAATGTTTACAGCCTCTGAATCAAAGCTGCTTCAGTCTCTGATAAAGGACTCCTGAATCGGGCGCGAGCGCGATATCGAGTGGCAGTCGTGCAGGCGGTAGGTGCGACGGAAGAGGTCAGGCAATCATTGGACAGGGACGACGGCAGAGAGCGGGCAGCGTCGGTGCGGCAATGGCGGCAGCTCAATAACCAGTGGTGTGCGACGGCAGAGGAAAGGCAACCGTGCGACCGGGCGGGCGTCCGTGCGGCAATGTCGACGACAGTGGGCGGGTGTGGATGCGGCAGGGGAGACGGTGGTGGTGGCTGCAGTGTAGAGTGGCAGGGGCGACGGTGGTGTGGCGGGAGTGCGTGGGGGACAATGGGAGGGAATTGGAAACGTACGTGTATAATTTGGGAATTACGTACTTAGTTTTTTTTTTTTAAGTTGGGAATTTTGGGAATTTAGGTTTTTTAAGAAAGGAATATAGGAAATTTAGGTTTTTTTATGAAGGGAATTTAGGTTTTTTTATTTTAGATTAATTTAGAATTATATTTAAAATATACAACAATTGTTAAATAACAACACTTAAATTTAAATGTTGTCTTTTGTGTAATAAGACAATAGTTAAACAACAACGGTGAGTTACAACCGTTGTTTTTACGTATTTTTATATTCCAATAGACAACGCTTTAAGCTTTATTCACTCTACAACAATGTTTTTAACCCTAAATCGTTGTCGTTCTATAATTTTTTTGTAGTGATTAAGTGGTGGGGTTGTTGTGCAAATCCATCTGGATTAAATGCCGAGTTCCAGCTAAATTTTAAAACCACCGAAATCCATCTCAATTCGGTCGGAAATTAATCCGAATTGAAGACCGAAATATATCTGGAATTATTCAAATATATCCAGAACGATTTATATTTATTTTAAAATTAAAATTCAAAATATATCTGGATTTAATACCGAGATCCAGCTGGATTTAAAAACCACCGAAATCCATCTCAATTCGGTCGGAAATAAATTCGGATAGAAAACTCAAATAAACCTGGATTTATTCCAGCCCAGATTTAAATAAATAAATCCAAATATACCTCACTTGGCCAAGATATATCTCATTTGGCCAAAATATATTGCCCAATTGAGACTTATTTATCATTTTTCCTATATTTTAAAATTAAAAAACTCGATTTAAATTTTTTTTAAAAAAAAATTCAAAATTCGAAATATATCTTACTTGGACAAGATATATCTCAATTCACAGAAATCTTGCCCAATTAGAGACTTATTTATCATTTATTTTATTTAATTTTAATTTTTAAAATTAAATATTCGAATTATATATATTTTTTTAAATTCAAAATAAATCTCACTAGGCCAAGATATATCTCAAATGGCCGATATTGCTCAATAGGGACATATTTATCATTTGGTTTTTTAAAATTAAATAACTAGAATTATAATTTTAAAAAATTAAAAATTCGAAATATATCTCTCTTGGTCAAGATATATCTCAATTGACCGAAATCTTGCCCAATTGAGACTTATTTATCATTTATTTTATTTTTTAAAATAAATGAATTGAATTATATTTTTAAAATAAACTCACTTGGACTTGGACGAAATATATCTCACTTGGACGAGATATAACTCAAAAGGCCAAATGCAAGCCGGATTGTTTTCAAACAAATATTTTTTTTTATTTCATCAAACTCTAAAAATTAATAAAAAATAGAGTTGTGTTATAATATTAGACGAGAAATATCTCACAAAGATGAGATATATAAATGAACGAAATCTTGCCCGATTGTTTTAAAAAAAATATTATATTTTAATACATAACTACTCTAAAAATTAATAAAAAACAAAGTTGTGTTATACTATATTAGTAAAAAACCAAACCAAAAGATTTGATTGCATGATTTAGACATTTTAACCTAAAGGACTGTACTATGACTATTTTTTGAAGTTTTTCACAAGGGTAGCTATACATTGCACATACTTTTAAATTTTGGTTATTCTAGATTTCCCTCTTGATATATTATGTCAATTAACAATCCTACATGAGTAGGTGATAAACACTATCTTGTAGACATTTATGAGAAGTTTTGATTCAAAGAGAGAGTAATATCACAATTTGATTTCCCAATCTTGAATTTTATTATTCATGAACGATTGTCTACAAATATGAAAAGAAAAAATAACAAAATAAAATTTGAAGAGTACTATTACGTTTATTAAGCAAAGAAGTGGTGGTTAAAATCCATTTCACTTAGAAATTGGAGTTTACCCCTACTCAACTGAAAAAAACAGCTTATGTGTGAATCTGTGATGCATTATGCCATGTTTTTTCATTATGTATGTATTCGTGCAAGGGCCAAACCAAACTTTCTGGAAAATGAATGATAATCCAATCAGGAGAGGATAGCAGAACTACAAGAAGAAATTAGCTTCAAAAAATTCTATTCATAATCATAATATCATTATCAATATCAATATGTACAGATTAAATATTGTGAAAATGGGCATGAACAATAAACATCCTCAATTGGTAGCCCAATAGCTCAAATACATAACTGTTCTCAGAGACTCTTCTGATTGCTTCATCTTCTGTTGCTGCCTCTTTGTGATCATCGCATTTGCAGAAGACGGTGAAAGCTTGTTAGACTGTGCGTAAGATCTGAGATTGGATTTGGCCCGCTGCTGAAGAAGGCGCAGAGCGTAATTCCATCTGCAAAAGCCCTGATCTTTGAGCGCCTCTACGGCGCCGACGCTCGCTGCTACGATCCAAGCAATTGCTTGATGAACTCATTTTGATTTGCAAGAGATATGTATGTTTGATGTAGGAAGAGATTGGGATTGCTTGTTTGATGGCGAAGGAGAGTGAGAGAGGAGAGATATTATAAAGAGAGGGAAGATGGGGGTGACAGTGATGGGCGCAACCAAACCGGGGGTGATTGGTGTGGTTTCACAAATGCCCTCGGTTTTTGGAGTGTTATAATGAAATTGCTATGCCCCCAACCTGCCTCCACATTACTTGGTTGGATTTGGATTATCAGAAATAAATCAAAGCTTTCATAACTTCTAATATAAATTAATAAGTAGAATAAAATGAAATATTATATTTTGTATTTGGTTGAAGGGTGTATTTGCTGCAAATGCCTGCAACTCAAGCTTTTAGTTTCTAGTTGGATGATTATATATAAAATAATTTTATTTTAAAATATAAATAAAATAAATAAATAATTAAAAAATATATATATTAAAAATACATCAAAATTCATTTTTTTCTTCTATAAATAGAATTCAATATTTATATATTTTCAAAAACAAATCAAAAATCTTATTTTACTTACATTACTTCTAAAATCCTCCGGTCTTGAAGTTATGGATACAATCATTCAAAATATTAAGAAATTGAATAAAAAACAATTTCCAAAATTAAATTAAATTGTGGATATATAGGGGATTGATCGGGTGAGAATAGCCCTTATCATGAGAAATGAGAATCAATCTCGTCCATAAATTTGACAACATCAACAATCCAGATTACATAAGAACATCAACAAAAAATGCGGCATTTTATCCTCATTTTAGTTCATTAAAGTGCAACATAGTCATTACGAACCAAGACCCAAAAGTTGTGTTTTGTTCATTTTATGTATTATATACTTCATTTTATCTTAGTTATACTTCATTTTATCTCAATTTTGGTTCAATATGAAATAAATTCGATGTGAATTTTGATGTTACACGTGAAATGCATTTTATCTTAGCAGTTCTTCATTTTATCTAAATTATTCTTCATTTTATCTCAATTGTGGTTCATTATAAAATAAATTCGATGTGAATATTTTGATGTTACATGTAACATGCATTTTATCTTAACTATTCTTCATTTTATCTAAGTTATTCTTCATTTTATCTCAATATTTGTTCATTGTGAAATAAATTATATGTGAATTTTGATGTTACACGTATCATGCATTTTATCTTAACAGTTCTTCATTTTATATAAGTTATTCATTTTATCTCAATAATTGTTCATTATATCTCAACAAACCTCCATTAATAATACATTACGAAAAAATACTGTCTAATTTCTCTAATAAGGAAAGATTTTGAGTACCAAAATATAGATATGCATATCTTATATGATATGTGAAATATTGTTATAAATATGGAAAATTATTTACATTTCAAGAATGAAATATATCTTCATTTACTTGAATATATTTTACCATATTTGTTCAAAAAATTATTATTTTATTCATGGATCAAAATATTCCAAATTCTTTATTAAAAAATCATTTTGAAAACTTAACATGTGATTTTTTTTTTCTAAATCATTTATATCATTAATGTACTAAAATAAACAATGAAATAATTATAATCTCATCGAATTGGATATTAAACAAAATATTATGTGTTCATGTTCATCTTTATCTCTATCATATATATATTCATTATAATCTCAATGTATTACATAAAAAAATATATTAAATGTACATGTCATTTTATCTTAAAATATCTTCATTTTATCTTAAATCGTATTCATTATATCGTTATCAAATATGCATTTTATGAAAGAATATAATGCATTTTAATAATTATAGAGTTCATTTTTACTACAATATTGTTCATTATAAGTACAATTTCTTGCATTATATGAAAGTATGTGCTATTGTGTGTGATTTCGTTGTAGAATCACTGATTTTTATTTTTATTATAGATTTTAAATACCATATATATATTTTAAATACCATATATAGATTTTAATAAAATTATCATTAATTTAATATATAATACGTGAAAAAATAATTTAAATTGAATAAGTTATGATCATTTAGGATTTTTAATAATTTTATTGGAGGAGAGAGAAAAAGGATTACAAAAATACCCTTAAGTATGTAACAATGAAGTACGCAGAGGATAAAATGAAAACGAAAATTATTAAAGCATGACCGCAGATCTTGTGCAGTCAATGGCTGAGATTTATTCTCATTTCTTACATTAACATTATATATATATATATATATATATATATATATATAGTTGTATTCATTTCTAAACCAAACACAACGAATGAACTATGACCGATGATCCATGAGTTCGATCTGAAGGCTAAATTAATGACATATGGCAGTTATTAATTTATTATCCATGTACAATCATTTACATTTATTACTTTTCATAATACTTAAATAATTATTTATAGAGTATTTTAAACTATATTTGCTATCAAACACAAAACCAAACTTATAAATAAATATTTATTAATTCAATAAAGGGATAAGTGTCAGTTTAACCTCGAACTATTATGATAGGAGCATATTTAACCTTTCATGATCAATTAAACCCATCGACTTTTGAGATTAACTCCTTTAAGCAATTTTACTTTCAAATTTTTTGTAACACCCTTATTTAAAATACATGAATTTATAATTCCTCAAACTCATTAAAATAATAATAATAAATATTTAAAACCATAAAATTCAGAGAAGTTTTAGTATAGGGGAATTATAAAAATTGACATGTATGGATTTTAATATTTTATTTTCGTAAAACTTAAAATTAAAAGTAAACTCAAGAATTGAAATCGGCATTGTTGATATTCGTAATATTCACACATATCTGTGAGGATATAATCGTATCTCAAGATTGCATAGATAGATATATATTTGATATATGCATAGATAGATATATATTTGATATATGCATAGATAGATATATATTTGTTTCCTTCATGGATTAGGTTTAGGGTTTTCTATATAGATTAGGTTCAGGTTTTTAGCTCTATATATATGTACCAGCCGTGTAAATCGTTTTCTTCAATCAATGAATAATATTGGTACACCAAAATTCCACATGGTACCAGAGCCTTCGGTTCAATTTTAAAGCTTCCGCAAATTTTTCTCTCAACCCATCGTTCTCTTCTTCGTCCATGGCTGACAAAAGTGGAGTCGTCAATGATCTCATGTCTCCATATTACATAGGGTCATCCGATAATCCAAGCCACGTCTATGTTACCGACCTCCTCAATGACGGAAACTACGGAGATTGGTGTAAAGAGATGAGTAACTGTCTCTTGGCGAAAAACAAGCTTGGATTCGTGGATGGGTCGCTGCCGATGCCTGAGAACGATCCTTCAAATCTACTTCTGTGGAAACGATGCAACACTATGGTAAAAGGATGGCTTGTCGTCGCAATGGACAAGGAAATTCAAAATAGCGTCAAGCACGCCAAGACAGCACGGGAGATATGGAGCGATCTGGAAGAAAGATTCGGGAAGGAAAGCGCACCAAAGGCCTATGAGTTGAAGAGAAACTTGACCTTCACGCGTCAAGATAAAATATCAGTTTCAACCTATTATAATAAGATGAAAAGTATATGGGATGAGATCGATGCGGTAACAGTCACGTCAAAGTGTACGTGTGGAAAGTGCACTTGTGATGTGGGAAAGTTGTTTGTCGATAAGGTTGAGAAAGAAAGAATTTATGAGTTTCTGATGGGTCTAGATGATATTTTCAACACCATCAGAATTCGGATTTTGAGTATGACGCCACTGCCCAGTCTTGGAGTAACGTACCACCTTGTAGCAGAGGATGAGCGCCAACGGATGATTGCGAGTTCCAGAAAGCCAGCCCTGGATGGAGCCGCGTTTCAAGTCCAAAAGCAAGCGAATACTGAAAAACGGGAAATTGCTAAGGATGTGAGATCACCTCCTCAGTGTAGCAATTGTGGCAAGTTATGGCATTCGATAGAGAATTGCTATGAGATTGTTGGATATCCAGAAAGGAGAAAGGGAGGCAAGCCTTGGAAGAAAGAAGGGGGAAATTCCGACCGGAAACCGTCATCTGTGTACAAAGAAATGCATGTCGATGGCAGCACCGCCGATACCAATATCCTACAAGGGTTTACTCCCGAGCAGTTGAGCCAGCTGAAGGATCTACTGAATGGTGGCGCAAATAACCCTACTGCTAGCTCGTCCGTTCATATGGCAGGTAAGAATTGTGAAAATTTAGCATCATGGATTATTGACTCAGGGTCCACAGACCACATTATTGGGAGAGGAGGCATTCTTGAGCATGAAATATGTGCCGTAAACAACACTCCAGTTAAAACGCCTAATGAAGAGGGAGCGGCTGTTACAAGAATAGGGAGCACCCCCTGGAAGCTGCAGTTGAAAGCCCCACAGTTGACGAACATCAATATAGGAGACTCATTGGGCGTCTTCTTTATCTTACGGTAACAAGACCTGATATCCAATATGCTGTCAGTATCTTGAGCCAAATTTTATCTTCCTCGAAGCAAGTACACCTTGACGCAACCATGCGTGTACTCAGATACATAAAAGGGACCATAGGACAAGGAATATACTTGCCAGTTGATGGGGACTTGTCTCTAAAAGCTTATTGTGACTCGGACTGGGGTATTTGCCCAACAACAAGGCAATCACGAAGTGGCTACGTTATCAAGTTAGGAGATGCTCCTGTCTCGTGGCGTACTAAGAAGCAAAGTATAGTGGCACGATCTTCAGCAGAAGTCGAGTATCGAGTAATGGCAAGTGCCGTCAGTGAAGTAATTTGGTTACGTTGGTTATTGACCGAGTTAGGAGAGAATCAATTTAAACCGACTGGTTTGTACTGTGACAACCAAGCCGCACGACACATTGCAAAGAACCCTGTATTTCATGAGCGAACAAAACACGTGGAAATGGATTGTTATTTTATCCGTGAAAGAATGGATTCGCAGGACATTGAGCCACGAGAAATATCAACCACCGAACAAATAGCTGATTTTTTACAAAGGCGTTGGGTGCGGATCAGCTCGGATATCTCGTACGCAAGTTGGGTGTTCAAAATCTCCACCTTCCAACTTGAGGGGGTGTTGATATTCGTAATATTCACACATATCTGTGAGGATATAATCGTATCTCAAGATTGCATAGATAGATATATATGCATAGATAGATATATATTTGATATATGCATAGATAGATATATATTTGTTTCCTTCATAAATTAGGTTTAGGGTTTTCTATATAGATTAGGTTCAGGTTTTTAGCTCTATATATATGTACCAGCCGTGTAAATCGTTTTCTTCAATCAATAAATAATATTGGTACACCAAAATTTCACAAGCATAAAATTAAATATTTTATTTGAAGTGTCAGAATGAAAGTATATGAATTTTAAAGATTTTTACTTTTTTTTTCTCGATTTACTGTAAAATTTGTAGAAATTATAATTTGAAAAAAAAATTGAATTTACATAAAAGTCCCGCAATAACTAAAATAGTAGAGTGTTGGTGGTACAAAAATTAAAACTATGAACAAAGACTGAAAAAAGAAATTACATACGTATTAATAAATTTGCATCGTTTTAGGATAATATATGAATATAATATTTAGATTAATTTAATATTTTATCATCAGAAACTTTATCAATTAATTCATCTCTTAGAGAATAAAGAGATTATTTTGTTCAAATTTTATAAATCAATGAAAACTTTTATTATATATTTCTTTTAGTATCACAAATACTTCTTTTTTGTAATATCCCGAGTTTTTATTAAGCGACTTATAGCTTAATTAATTATTAAATAAAAGGGATTATTTATTTTGCCCTTAAATTATTCGTTACACAATTTTCGACACCCATTCTTGCATGCATGTCCGTTTCATGCAAACAAAATGTCCATGAGTACGTATTAAGAAACCCTAAGCAACCATGCAGACGAACTTTACGTAGAAAACCCGTGCGTGATAAACTAGAGTTTCTAGTGTGTTTTGGGTACGATAAAATCGACAACTTGCACTCGAGAGCTCCGTTTCTTTCACCGAGATAGGGTATACTTGGAATTGATTTATAAGATTATAGAAACAAATGGAATGAAATTCCGAGACCCGTGGAATATTTTATGATTTTTCGAACTATTAAGTTTGGAGGGAAAACGGGAAAATTTCAAAAATTGTGGAATTGAACCCACGGGAAGGATTCGTGATTTAGAGCATTTCCATGGATTTTCATTTTCTAAATTGGACAATGCATGTCAAATTAAGAAGCAACGAAGGTCGAATAACGGGGTTATTACATGAAATAACGAATCCGGAGCCGCGACGAGTGGGAACGTGCCACGTGGCACTCCCCATTCCCCCCCATACCTCCCATGTGTCCTCAATAATTGCAGGGCGGTGTATTGCGGTGAAAGAGTCGTGAATAATCAGAGAAACCATTCAGCAACCGCACATTCCATCACTCCGCAAACCCCGTGCAGCAGCTTTCGACTCACCCCCATCATCGTGTTTTTCCGACCAAACTAGTGAGATTCAGGTCGCGATTTCTGAAGACAAAACAAAGATCGTGCTTCAAGCTTTCCATAGAATCCGGAAGAAGCCGATTTGGTTAAGAATCGCGAGAGTTACAGCTCGATCTTCAGGGCGTGTTGGTAAGAAATTCCGAAACCGTAACCTTCGTTAGAACTTCGTGAAAACGACGATGAACCTGTAATTAACCTACATATTATTGTTCCTTATGACGGTAGGAAGCTTTTGGTAGTGTTGGATCTTCACCCCCGCCGACCGATCGCCGGAAAATCCACCTGAACGTCCAAGAAAGGTAGGGTTTCCTTCCTTTTTTCTTCACTGCTGCAGCTGCTTGTTTTCACTATTTCATGGGTTGTGATGCAACTCATTCAGTTCCTAGTGTTGTATAGAGGGTGGGGGTGCGTCGGGAGTATCTGGTTTGGCCGGAAATGGCCGGAGAAAAACAGCCGCGTCGCACGCTCGCGACAGTTGCTGTTGGCGACCTTCGTTGATCGACGGGGCCCCATCGTCGATCGACAAAGCCATCGTTGATCGACGGCGGGGCCCCGTTGATTTACGGTGCCACGGCTGTGTCCTGCTTTCGTGTTTTCTTCGCCCGTTTTCGATCCGATTCGATTTATTTTCGACGCATGATTATTTATATCAGTTCTGAGGCTATTAATGTTTGAATGTGTGCAAATTGAACTGATTTCGGACGTTGGGAATCGGCTATAATAAATCATGCAAGTACTATTACGTGTTGAAGTGTTTAATTCATTTTCAAACTCTGAATTGGTTGATTATTTAACCATGGATTGTTTTCTGAGATGAGGGAATTTGGGTAAGTTCATGCATGTCCGAATGTACGGGCAATGCATGTTGGGTAGCTAGGATTATGTTTGTCTCGTGTTAAAGTCAGTTTGCCTTAGAACCTGAATTCTGCAAAAATATCAGTTGGGGTGCTGATTTACACTACGCAGATAATCCACCTAATTTGTTGTATTTTCCTATGTTGTCAATTGAAGGAAACACAGGGTAACCGGAGAGCTTTTCAATCACAAATCAACTTACTTGCGCCGTATCTGTAAGCATTTGAGGTGGGGACGATTTTATTCCTATTTTCGCTTGATTTTGGGCTATAAGCCCTACTTTTGAAAAGCCTGCAAATTGATTTGATTTTCACTAATTTTCTATGCCAAAACTATTTTGAATTCGTATCTGTTCCTCTGGTCAACCGAGTTGACTAGGGAGATTGGGTTTAACGAGAACTGAACCAGGTTTCGAAAGAACCCTGAGCTATGACTCTTAAACTCTAGGGGCATTGATCCTCTGTTGTCTCGATTCAATCTCAGACTTGGTCACTCAATGGAGTATTGATACCTTTGGAGAGATAAGGAGAGACACATTCTGTGTCACAAATCGATCGGGTCTCAATGCGGTGAGTTCTGAGACCAGTGCACTAAATGATGACAGTGGGCCGAATGGTTCGCCATATCCAACTGTTCATCGTGACTTGAAGTCGGCCAACTTCCGGTCACACAACGTTAAAACAGATATGTCTTCCCTGTGAGAAAAACTGTACAGTGCAAAATGTTTTGAAATAAAACACGGGCAAATGTTTTTTTTCTAAAACCCCGTGGTTTATTTGTGTGTGGCATAACATTCATATTTAATCAGGTATCATTTGTTTTTGGGTCATGTCCTCACGGGGTACGTTGTACTCATTTCCTTCCCAGTTTGGAATAATTGTCTGAGAAACCAAACTCTTTGTTTATCGTTATCATTCGTACACTATGGCAGCGAGGTTTGTTTGCCTCATTACAGACACCATTATTTCAATTATGTATGTTGAACCGATTGGGCGTGAACCCTTGTTTCTGTTTGAATATCTCAATCTTCCGCTGTTTAAATCACCCAACCCACTGTAGCGCACCCTAAGTTTGGGAAGGCGAACAGGGGGCGTTACAGAATTGGTATCAGAGCGCCAGGCTAATTCATTCCACTTTCTTTCAGCCTGGTAGCTAAGATTTCTTTCATTTAGAAAGTCTATTGGAGCAATAATCCTGTCATGCTCTACACCCCATCCCATCCTGCGCGGCCTGCCAGGTAAATTTTAATGTGCATTCAACTGTTTGAGTAATCTTGTTCACTCTACGTTTATGGTTGAAAACTATTTCCAAATGTCAAGAACGATATTGTTGGTTATTATAAACTGTTTTGAACGATTGTGTTCACTGAAAAGTTATAATGATTGTGGTGATGAAAACCTTAAAATGTTATGCATTTAGGTTGATTGTTAACGTATAAATTCATATCCGCTAACCTTGCTTGATTTGTCTAATCATGAGTGTGTCTCTTGTTAGCCTATCTTGTCAATGATCGTCTGTCTAGTATTGAAATTGAATTCATACTGACATTCTCGGCTGTTGTTACTACTGCTTAATCACTTGACTTTGTCATTTATTGATATATGTTGCAACATGTGATATCTCAAATTGATTTATGAAAATGAATTCATATGTTCATTGATTGAAAATATTTGTATCGTAAGTATATTTTGTATGTGATTGAAAGCTCGTTAAACCCGGTAAAAGAACTTGGTATATGTATAGCCTGTACGTAGGGCTAGTGTGTAGTGGATCAGGTTAGACGACTGACGCGGCTACCTCAGCTCATGGAGAGCTGCTATAGTTGCGTATCAGTTCAGAGACATCTTAAGAGTTGGGAGTCATCAGGGTACGCACTAGTGTCGTGAGCAGCGAGCGGATCGTTGCCTACTAACAGGGTATTC
>JAPKLW010004122.1:7542-21055 GCA_026898455.1 Plectranthus barbatus
GAATATTATTATTAATAATAATTATTCCCCACCATAATCACTACACTTCAATTATTTTATTTTCAAAGTTCATTTAATCATTCCACTCCACCCCATTATCACCAAAAATTCATTTTATATTTTGGTGGATTAGTTGGTGGATGTTCCAAATGGGAACCACATATTTATTCTTTTGGCAATTTTTAATCAAAAGTTATTCCCTTCTTTGCCTATAAATAGGGAGTGTATTTGCATTCATTAATCATCCCATAAGAAGAAAAATATTTGGTGTTTGTTTCTTCTCTCTAAGTTCTTCTTATTCCTTTGTGCATTTTTCTTGCAATTTTTGGTGATCTTTGGGCCAACATAAAACACCTCCAAAACAGCCCCTTTGAAGCTTCAATATCCAACCCTTTCCCCACCTATTGAGTCTTCATTTTTACATAAACCTTACCTCCTCAACCTCCTCTACGCAATGACGTAAGAAGCCCTATGATCGGAACACATTGATCTCAAGCACGAAGTAGAATCAAGCTTCAAGTAGATGATTTCTACACTCCCTACGATTTCCTTGTTATGAATATGTGATTGCATGTAGGATCAAGAAGTCACAAATTAAATTCTTAAGGGAAATGGATTAGATGAGCATGCCTAGGCCTAAGCTTGTTATATGTTGCATATTGATGAGCATAGAACATATATATATATGATTGCATGCTTGATCAAACCTAAGAATCATGACCTTTCATGTTAAAGTTGATATTCAAACTTAGATGGATCTGAAAATGATATATATGAAGCTTGGGAATGAGATAATGGCATGTATGTTGAGAAATCATGTGTTGATGAATTTTGAGAGCATGCCCTGTTTTGGACAGAGATTAAAATGCATACGGCTGATTCTGTGATGGTTGTATTAAGTTGATTTTAGAACTGTATAAACTATAACGAGTTAGGAATCTGTGGAATTTGGAAATTCATGAATCGGAGTTGTAAAACTCGAGTTTGAAGCATTTTAATAATGTGTGGCAGATTCTGGCAGTTTAAATTTCACGGCCTTAAAAATATATTTCTGCACTTTGGAAAAATCTGATTTTTATAAAATGAACTCTAGACATGTTAATTAGTAATATGTATAAAAATCAAGTCTTTTCACTTAGTAGATTAATTATTAAAAATTCGGGAAGTTGACTCCTGAAATCTGAAAATGCTGAAACTTAATTAAGAAATTGCTTATGTTAGGCTTCACCGTTTTTATATGAAAATTCGTGTTAACGAACCGTCACTTCGAGCACGTGCACTTTAAAATCTTGTTTTTATAAAATTAAAATCAGCCTCATTAGATATCTAGATCATTTTTGTTGTTATCTTGAAAATGGACTAGTTAACTAGATAATAACTCATATTTTGGACTTAGAATAATTTTATTAATTTTCAGATTTCACTAAAATATTCTAAGGCCTAAATGCATAATTGGTTCACTTAATTAATTAAAAATAATTGCCTTAGATTAATAATAAGTTGTTAACTAGATCACTAAATCCATTATCCTTAATTAATAACTAATATAGCAATTTGGTATGAACTTGTTAACTAGCTTAATAATTTGACTAAGTTAATAAATCTTGATTAATAAGATAAAACTTAGAAGTCTTTGAATCTTGTTCTTTATAATTTTCGAATTGCATAATTTGTAATTGGGTAAATAAATGAATTAAGAGCTTAGATAATTATTTTAAGTCATAAACATTGTAGTAATTTATTCGAACTTTAATTAGGTACTTTAATCTCCAAGAAGGAAGCATCAACTAGCGGTACTAAGTAATTGGATCCATCGAATCATTTGAGGTGGGCACTACTTTATCCTATCAAATGGTTTTTGCCAAATGTTTTTCCCAAAATGATTCTTTATTTTAAAGGCATGTTACACCGTAAAATTGTTTTGGCACCGTATGATTATTATGATGACATGAATTGGTGGATGAATGATATATTGGAGATGTGTTGGATCGGGGAAGTGGCTACCCCCGTGGTATTGTAAGCCTAATGCATTAGCCCGGATGGTAATAAGACTACCGGTTGGGTAAGGGTGACTAAACCTTACCGGGTAGATAGCGAGTGGCCACTCCTATCTTACCCCTTGTGATTATGTGGATCATGTTACATATGAAATGTTGATATGTTGGGAAAATGATTATGTGGTGCCTAATTTGAGTGGGAGCTCCCAAGTGAGGAAAATATTTCTGCATATACATGATGATTTCAATAAAACTTGTATTATGCATGAGTGTGCGGTGTTTTCATGATATATGTATGTATTTGTTTTCGGGACACCGTGACCACTGGGTACCCGGGAGTACTCAGCCCCTATGCGCGTTTTCCCTGTGTGTAGGTACCGATTGATGAAGGTGAAGGTGACGTTATGAGGAGGGGATCGAAGGAGGAAACCGGAACGATTCTTGATTGTATTAATTGTTCGGTTTGTACTTCATTTTGAATCCATGTTGCTTTTGATTATATCTTTCGAATGGCATGTATTGCACCCCATGATTACTTGAATTTACGATCTAAACTTTCTAAATCTTATTTTGTATTAAGCTTTCAAATACTTGGATTGATTCAATGCTAGTTCATGAAACCTCTTATTATTCCTATGTTTCATTCTTGCCCAAGCATGCTAATTGTTCTTGTTCTCCTAGCATGATTTGATTTGTTGGTTATGGTATCGAAGCGACGAGCTATGTCTTCATACATAGTCTCATTTATTCTTGCTTTCAAAATTGGAATATGCACTTATGCATTCTTTCAAGCATGACTTAAAATATAGTTCCATCATGTTTCTATAAATTATTTGACTCCATTTTTCCGCTGCGAACTATTTATCTCTTTTCCTTTCAAGCATTCGTTAACTTATTGCCTCATCATGCTTGTAACCATTTAATTGATTCTAATCTCCGCTGCGAATTAATTATTTGAACCTCATTCTCTTATTTCATTTCGATCAATCTTTACTTGCTTCCGCATGTTTAAATAATACTTATTAAAACCACAACTTCCCTTAGCGTGCATTGTGTCGCACGTGGGACTGTCGCATAGGCCCGGTTTGGGGGCGCGACACATACCGTGACAGAACATGTGAGTGTGGTGAGTGGCAAGCAAACCATTTTCCGTGCTCGCATGCCATTGCAGTTTGTCTTCAAAGGCGGGAGAACCCCACTGATCTAGTAGAATCGTTCTACACGCGGTCACCATGGATGCAGCAATACAGTGGAGAATTTCAATCTGTCACAGATAACACAGAGTTGATATCTGTGGGATGGAGATTACAGCCGAATCATACAAGACTTGTTCATCACAATGTCAGGGGCAGGCGTCAAACGCAGCGCGCTCGAATGTCAATGGATCATCAAAATCGTAGGCGCACCACTAGCCAAATGAGCTGCAAACGATGCAACAGTGATGAGCATATAACTAGAAAATGTCCTTGGTCTCATCCACGTTCGGATAGATTCCCCATTGATTCAATGTATAATGCTCACGGAGAGCGTGATACCAATGATGAAGATGACGAAGATGAAGACTAGATTTAGATGTTATAATAAGTTTCATTTTATTGTATGTTTTCATTTTATTGTATGTTTTCTTATGTACTTTTCATTTGAAAATGAATTAAATGAGTTATAAAATTTCATGTGTTTCATATATACAATTTCATGTGTTTTCATGTATCTTTCATTTTTAATTTTAATCATAATTAAAATAAAAAAAATAAAAACTGACGTTAAAATAAAAAAAATAAAGCAAAACCGTAAACACTGTTTACGGTTACAATGAAACCGTAAACAATGTTTACAATTTCATGCTTGATCCGAGTGATCCTATCCCAGCCAATCAGATTCTGCCATCTTTTGTATTTTTTTATATTATTTATTTTATTTTTGATTATTTATTTTAATATTATCATACTTATAATATTCCTACTCATATGATTAAATATTATACTATATTTCATACTTATGATTATATTTCAAGTAATATGATTATATTTGAATTATATAATCATAGTTATATGATTATATTTCAATTAATTTCATTATAATTGAACTATAGATCATACTTATGATTATATTTCAAGTAATATGATTATAATTGAACTATAGATCATACTTATGATTATATTTCAAGTAATTTCATTATTAAAGAGTTGTTGTGAACGATATTGTGTTGGGCTAAAACCTAAAACTACTCTGCACAAAGAAGAAAAGGAAAGCAGACCAAACCAAATTCTATAATGAAGGTGGGGACTGAGTTCATTTCTTGGTTTTATAGCCATTGTTTAAATTTAATATTTGAAGACAGCTGGCAAGCGTCAATTAATTTCATACTTATGATTATATTTTAATTAATTTCATTATAATTGAACTATATTTCATACTTATGATTAATATGATTATCTTTCAATAAATATGATTATTTTTCCAAAAATTTTGGCATGACCTATACGTATCTACGTCTATACCGAACCTGTACAAAGAACACCAATCAAATCCAAAATTCAGCAAAAAAATCCAAACTCGAACATTCATAGAATTCTCCAACATTCTTCAGCAAAGAAAACAACTACAACATTCGTAGAATTCATCAAAAACTACAACATTTGTGAAAAAAATGTAAAATACAATCATGGATCGGTAAATGATGAGTCAGGGCCTCTTTTTTTTAAAAATGATAGGATTTTGTGTCTTCTGCCCCTTCCTTTGCTCCGGCTGGCTGGTGGATTAGTGGGTTGACTTGCTACAAATGCAACACATTTTTTTGAATCAATAGACATTCATATAACAATAAAATTATAAGTATTTATACCTGTAGGAGTAGCTTCATCACCAAACTGATGGCTGAAGGTGTATTCATCGTGATCATCCATATATGCTCCGGTCGCATCATCCTCCTCACCCATAGCCATGTCTGCATCATCTGCTCCGGTCTCATCAACCGTACCTACAAAATCCAAAAAACAAAAAGAATTGTTAACCAAATCATATCAAATATAACAATAAACAATTAATTATATTTTGTTACCGGCGCCTGCCCCTAGTTCAGGATGCAGATGTTCAAGACCCTCGAAAAACTCAGCACCCGGTTCATTATGTGGCGGAAGTTCTTGCTGAATCAAACGTCTCCTTCTTCGTCCACCACCCGGTTTTCTACCTCCTCCTCCGCGTCCAACCCGGTGCACTACCCCAAATGGACGACCATCTGCGCCCGGATCCTCATTGACAATTGATTGTGAAGGATGGATAGCTGATTGCATCACATCATCGGATAAGTCGAAGGATTGGGCGACCTCAAGCTTCATATTTCTGAAGTTTTCGAGAAGCATGGGCATTTCTTTATTCGAAAGAGCAGACATAGTACCATAGTGTGAAAGAGAAGCATCCAACATATGGTCTATGTCACCCAGCCGATTAAGCTGAAATAATTATAACAAGTTGTGTATTATGCGTATATTTAAAATACAAAAATATAAAAATGATTAAATTAAAACTAACCACTAATCGTAGCCGATCACCCTGTGATCTGAATCCATCGTCAGGCTTGGGCCGCCGATGTGCCGGATTCTCTATAAACTTAATGGTTCTTAGGTCGAACCATTCGAGGTACTTTGGTGAGACTGTGGGTGCTCCGGGAACCAAGGGGTTTTCTCCGAGGTGAACATTTTGTAGGTTGTGTCTATCATCCCAGATCTCCACCGGGATAGAATGATTAAACTCCCAATCTTTGTTCGTATGTCCGATTCTCTTCCAATTGGCATATTTCTTGAAATCTTCAATGTCACAGAGCAAAAACCCGGAATCTGGTATATCCTGAATGCGACCAAACTGTCGCTTGACACGCTCCGGCTGGTAACTCGCGACCGCCTCAAAACATACCAGAAAGGTGGTGGAGGTCCAAGGAGTCTGATCGGACTGGATATACCAGTTTTGGTCCTCATATGGAAAAAATAAAAACTACAGTCCAAAAATTTAAAGTCAAGAATTACAAAATAAGTAACTATAAGTAACTAAATATACCCGATCCTCGGACATGAGGGCCAACTGCTGTCTGTAGGATTCCAGGTTATGCCTAGCCACATTTGTGTGATCTTTACGGCCCGACCATCTGCAATTTCAAATAAGAATTTCAGGGTAAGTAATTAAAAAAATTAAGTGATCAACTCTTTAAAAAACGAGATATTTATCGGTAACCATGTGGATGCAACGCGGGCAACTCCGTATAAGGAGTGATTGGCCGAGGCTGCACAGGCAAACATCTTTGCCATGCCCAAATCTTGATAAATAGAAATACATAACAATTAATATATATTAAAATAAATTACATTCGTAAAATAAGTTAAATAATTTTACTAATTACCTGCAAGAGTACTAAGCAACCGCCAACGGTACTCGGTAGCGGATACATCGCTGCTTTGCTTAGATTTTTATAAAGAACGGCCAAACAAGCGCTACCCCAACTTAGTTCGGATGTTTTATCTTCAATTAATGCGCGAACTAAGTGACAATAAACATTGTTCCCATTTTTATCTGGGAACAACAATCCACCTAAAATATAACTAATTACAACCCGGGCACGCTTCAAAGGCCAATTATCGATTAATTGAAGTTGTGCTTCATTTAAGGCAATAAAATCCTCAAGATCTCTTAAGAGTCGTCTATTTTCACTAACTTGCCGGATGCCTAAATGATTTTCAATATACGGACCCCATCCCCCCTCTGGAGCTTCGTTGCTCCCTGTCACAACATTTCCTTCAGTTCTTATTCCTAAAAGGCACTCTACATCCTGTAGAGTGACAGTAGCCTCTCCAAAACTAAAATGAAACGTGCTCGTCTCAGGACGCCACCTTTCAATTAAACTATGAACTAAAAAATAGTCTAGGACAATATTTCCTAACCGGAGCACTCTATCAAAACCCATTTGTTCTATATGTTGCATAGTATAAGGGCATTATAACACAGAATCAGCATAATATATTCAAAAGGCACTATCCGCCCTCCTACACCCTATGGGAGCTATAGCCTTTTCCTCATTGGAAAAAACACCACATGAACGGTGTTTACCTTGATAATACAATAAATCAGGTTTTATTGGGCCTTGATTAACAAAACCTTGAGAAGATGATGATGATGCCATTCCCTACATTTTATAAAAAATTATTTTCAAAACCAGAATGACATTTATATTGTCCAACATATTCACACAACATAAGCACACAACAAGAGACCAATTCATTACCACACAACATAATCACACAACATAATCATTTTATTTCAGTTTTTGCACAAGCACACAACATAATCTCTAATTTCATATTCTCTGTTTTTGCATAACACAATGTAAGTAGTAATTTCATAAATAAATCCAAATTTGCCAAGAGATCGATTCATTAACAAAATACAATCTAATTAACCGGAGAGCTGCAGAAAACTTACACGAGATGGTGGGGAAGGTGGAGAATTGCCGATGGAGAGGCTGCTTGCTGCGAATTCGGGGAGGCCGGACGGTGGCAGCGTGCGCGGCAGCAACGACGGCAGCAAGTGGAGAAAAAGGGGATCGGCCCGGTGCAGCCCGCCGCAGAGAAGGGTGGCCGACGGTGGCACAAGTCAGCAGATGGCAGGGGCGGTGGTAGACGGCGGCGCAGCAGACGGCAGGGGCCGGTGGTGGCGGTGGTTGACGACGATGGGCAGTGGAGAGAGAGAAAGGAGATCGGGAAGCGGTGCAGGGAGCGGTGGTTGACGGCGTTCAAGCGACGGCAGTGGGCGGTAGTCAACGGGATGTGCAGCGGCGCCGTTGGAAGGAGGGAGAAGAAGGGTGGGGGCGTCGGCAGTGGGCAGGGGAGGGAGGGAGGGGGGATCCGTTTTTGCTGGGGTGGTGGGTTTTATTTTTTATTTTTTAATATAAACAATATTGTTTATTTATTTAAGATTTAAATTAGATTTGAACGATTAGTACCCGTAGCCTAACGGATAAGGCGTCTGACTTCTTATCGTTGATCGTGGGTTTGAGTCCCACTGACTTCAAAACCTGATTTTCATTAATAGTGAAACCGTAAACAACATTTACGGTTTTATTTTTTATTTTTTTTTATTTTCATGAAACCGTAAATACTATTTACGGTTTTATTTTTTTATTAATTTTTATTTCAATTTTACTTATTTAATTATAAGATAATTAAACCTAATTTTAGTTCATCCTAAAACCGTAAACAGTGTTTATGATTTTAATGAAACCGTAAACACTGTTTACGGTTATGCTATATATTTCCACCAATTTAAGTTTAGGGTTTTGTGTATCTACATACTAGGGTTTGGGTAAAAAAAAATAAATACTCCACGAAAGTCTAATGTGAGGCTGTCTATAAATCACAATACACTAATTTATATAAATAAGTATTAATTAGTATATATAATGAGAATTACATACCCAACAATAAAAGTGATGGAAATTAATAATGCATGCAGAGACCTATTATTATAGGGTACTAAATTCGACCTACTTTTAGAAGGCAGTGGTGTCGATACAGAGGGAAATCACCCGGACTATCATTTAGGTAGTTTTCGCCGCAGCGTCTTGAACACATGAAGAAGTTGCAGGAGGGACAGTGAAATCCACGCTGATCATATTCATAATGACCCCCTCCGTAGATCCTGCCGTAGATCCTGGTGCGACAAACGTCGCAGCGCAGCTTTGTGGTTAGAAGTGAATATGTGAGAGGGTGCGGGTGGACATCTGCCGGAACTTCATACCGGTGTCCAAACTTGATGTTTCGACAGTAACCAGAGGTAGCAGGAAAGCAGTTGGGATGGAAGGAGGTGTCGCACTCGCGGCAGTGGTACATCCACTCCTTGGGATTGATCATTTCTGATTCACATTCGTCACAGCAGAAGCGGTCGGGATGGTTGAGATTTGCATCATATGTCAGCGGCAGTGGGTGCTTCTCCAGTTTATGCTTGTTGGTTGCTGGCAGCAAAGCACATTTATTGCACACCATGAATTCACAACTGCCGCATCTGTATGACATCCTACGAAGGGATGTAGATCCACAACCACGGCAGAGCCCTTTCCAGTCTTTGAGGATTAAGTGAAGATAATGATTTGGATGAGCCTGGTGTTGGATGGTGTTGGGCAGGGACGCACATCTGATATCTGCTTTGAAGCCGCATTTTGTGCAACTGTAAACTAGGCCGTTTGTCAGGAACCCACAAATGTCACAATATATCTGGAAGTCGAGTTTGGGACAAGGTTTAAGGACAAGCTTGTGATCAGCCTGGTGAAGAAGTGGATGAGAGGGGAGCTCCGGTGGTAAGAAGAAGCAGGCCAAGTGGAGAAAGTATTTGCATTCTCTGCTGCTGCAACTCATCATGTATTTCTGCTTCTGAGCTATTATAGGCATTGTGCAACCATCACATATTATTGTCAATCCTGTAGATTCATCTTCATCTTCATCATCATCCTCATCATCATTGATATCTGCAGATGGGACTAAAGTCTTGATCAGTTCATGATGATGGTGGTGGTTAGGGGCCCAATACTTGTGGTCTTCAACAACCTCCATCATATTCATTGCTTCTTCTCCTCTCGCTTTGACAACAAAAGGTTTGATTAGCTCTTCAGATACGTCGGATACTGGAAACTGGATCAAACCTTCAGCATTGCTCTCACTCTTATCCTTAATTCTGGCGACAACATACAACTAATCAGGAAAAGAGAGAAATATATGTTTAACATAATAATGGTCAAAAACTATTTTTTTGAAAATATAAAGTTCTCAAGTTCTTCTATACTTGAAAATTATATTGCACTGCAATCTTTTGAGGAAATAATTTTATGTATGTTCATAATTTTTATAAAACCCTGAATCCTTATATTGTTGAAAATGTTATATTATGTTAATTGAGCCTACGATTTTGCTAATATGATATAATTGGATAAGTATTTTTGACCTGATAAGAATATAAGAATATATGATATGACATAGTTAGATAGGAGAAATTTTAAAAATTATATTTTATTCAATTATTTACTACTCTCTCCGTCTCAGGACAGTCGTAACGTTTTCCTTTTTGGTCCGTTCCATAACACTTGCAACGTTTCCTATTTTGGAAAGTTTTTATTAATTAATTATCCACTAAACCTACTCTATTCCTACCCCACTATCTCTCCTAATCATTAACCTATTAATCTAACTCCACTAACTTCTCTAATTCTTTTTTCTTAATCTCTGTACCGGGTCAAACGTCTCAACAGACCCGGGACGAAGGGAGTAATACATTTCTTATGTAGAATAGTATGTTTTCGTTTTTAGCAATTAAACAAGGCAAATGAAGAAGTAAAATATGAAACAATAATAATAGTGAGCCTATTATTAATTATTATTGGCTGTTCAAAAAACCTTAATATTGACACAAGAATCGAATAAATAAAAATATCAATGGTGCAGAAATATTACCATCATTTGAGTTTTATAATATAATATTTTCTATTGAAAGTTGGAAAAAAAATAATAATTTTCTTTTTTTAATAGAAACAATGTCACAAATTTTGAGAATTTGAATGGAAATTGATCAGGTACTCATTTAGCATATATAACAATAGATAATAGATATATACTTACAAAGTAGTAGTGGGCAAGGGCGGATTGGTGGCGCACTTGATGTGGGCAACATATCTGCAAAGCTCACAATGATACACCCAACAATTCACCTGCAAATCTTTGCGGCATACATCACATACATCATCAAACTTGATATACTCGAGGGGGAGATAGAAAGCAAGAGAGAGAGGGTGGTGGTGGAGGTGGTGGAAATCAGTTGTGGCAGGCAAGGCAGCGCAACGCTCGTGGATCAAATACTGGCAAGTGATGCAGACATAGGATCTATCTGTCTCCATTGCGCCGCAGGCATCACACTTGAAGGAATGCCTTCTCCTCACCAGAATCAGTGGATGCTCCGGGTGACTCGGGTGCATCTTGCTTGTGATCTGCACATCACCTACGCGCTTCACGCCCTTGGCACGTGAACATCTCAGGTGGATTTGAAACTTACCGTCTGAACTGCACAGTCTGCAGAAATAGCCTATCGGGTAAATTGACCTTTCACAGACTGCACAGTCTTTCCAAAACTCCACAAAATCGACTTTTTTTTGGAGGAGCGTGTGTTGGGGGTGCAATGGATGCCAGATCTCTCTCGCCATTTCTGCACACTCTTCATGTAACACCCTTTTATTACCACACTTCTTGCATCCGTAGGCCTTCTCTCCCGTGAAATTCCTATAACAGCCCTGACATCGATCTCCTTCATCAGATTCTATGAGGGAGAGAGGATGCTCGTGGATGAAATGATCCAGAGTCTCCTCTTCCTCCTCCATCTCCATCTCTCTCTCTTTCTCACACTTCATCATCATCATCAATCCTTCTTTTTCTTGCTCTTACCAAAATCAAACTTGGATTTATTTATACTTGTAATAAATCTGCAAATCATATCTGTAATTAGTTGGAAATCCATCCTCCCATGCAAGCAAAGTATCAACCAAACTATACATCATCTTTGAACTTTTTCTAATGCTGAAATGGGTAAGGAATCAAACTAAATAAAAGGGTAAAAAATGGACGAAATATTAATTTACTTTTCATGTTCCACAAGCTTGAGTTCAAAAATAATTAGATCAAAGTAAAGATAATATAAACTTCAAACCGGAGCAAAGAATATATGTATCGATTCAAAGAAACTATTTAATTTGATCAAAGAATATTTCCCTTTACCTTTTCTTTTGCCTTTTCCTTTTTTTGGATTATATTTACACGCATGCGTACCATTTTGTAAACACAACTTACAATTTATAAAACTATATGGCAAAAACATGATCATACAACTTTTTTATGAACGCAAAATGCTTGTGCATTTATTTTGCATATAAAACAACCTAACTAATAAGGGCATTTTACATTAATTCATTTTTTCTAATATTTACATTCTTAATGACTTATTGAATATTTCTCAAAAACTTTTATATATGATTATAAACAAAAGAAAGTACCCCTTGTCAAAATCAACAAAATGATAAAACCTTCAATACGTTTGCCTCGAAATCTTGGAGCTAGAATCTTCCAACACTTGAGAAGGTATTATATGCTATCTTTCAGTTAAATAAAAGTATACAACACTTGTGACGAGCTTAAGTTTAACTAGCATCAAGCAAAGCATCGATCATAGCAGAACATGTTGATTGGGAAGTTTTCTCTAGAGTTTACCACAAAAATAAGAATATTGAAATTGATGAAGAAATAGACTACAATAATCATTAAAATATGCTCCACTTAATAAATAAAGAAAATAAGGCAATATGGAATGGGATCCAAACAGAATACCCTTAAAATGGAGAAGTTTTTGTGAGACGAAGCTCATGATAATTGTCCCAAGCAACAGGAACATCTCGAAAGAAGGGTAAATTCGCATACATAATTTCAATCCTCATCAGCAAATTCTTTTACATTCATGTCTATATCACGTAAACATCGACCTATACTTCTAACTAGTACTCCCTCTGTCCCGGTAAAGTAGTCTCATTTCTTTTCGACACGGGAATTAAGAGTTATGAGTGTAGTAAAATTAATATTTTATTGATGAGTATGAAAAAATTTATCATTTTAAGAAAATGAGATAATTCTATGGGACAGACAAAAAATGAAAATGAGACTACTTCAATGGGATAGAGGAAATACTATTTTACATTATATTTTATATATTTTAATTTTAATTTTAATTATTTATGAGTTATAATCAATATTCAATATAATATACATATCTATTATATGTACACCATACAAGAAATAGTAAATAATAATAATAGAATTAAAAAACGTCAACATTTTGAACCATTCTCATAGTGGACGCTATTATAAATACATGTGCCACATTTGTGAAGAATGGTTTTCACTTGCAAGTGGGTTTTTCATCAATTGTGGCCCATAAAAATTTCTACCCCGGTAGAATTTATTTTTTTAGTTTTTTTTTTTACATTAATTCTAAACACACATCTCTATGTCTCTTCAGAAGCTCGAACTTATTATCTTATGATCATAGATAGAATGTTTTCACCACTGTCTCTTCAGAAGCTCGAACTTATTATCTTATGATCATAGATAGAATATTTTCACCACTGCACCCCAAACATGAGAGAATGTTATCTATACCTCACGTTACTCCCTCTTCACCTTTTGTCATCCAACTCAGTCATTCTCTCTCATACACATCAATATTTACCTAAATTTCTTTATTCATTGTGGATGCTCAAAATAATAAAACTTTTTCGAATATAATCTTTTTTAAGATCAACGAAATAGAATGTTACTATAGATGAATAGAATGCCATTTTGCATATATAATCACCATTTGAAAAAAGTGACATCACACATAATGGGCCAAGGTGTGAGGTGGGCTTTTCTCAATAGAGGCCCAATGGGCTAAAAATGAATACGAAC
>JAPKLW010004123.1:0-26101 GCA_026898455.1 Plectranthus barbatus
AGATGGCAAGAAGATCCTTTGACCAGCAGTTGTGTTCATGCACCTGAGCTCTTGTGTTCATGCACCTGAAGAGAAAACAGAAAGCTGGGAATCAGTCTCTGTGTCGATCGACAGGGTGACACGGATGCTGCTTCTGTGTCGATCGACAAAGGCTCTGTTGATCGAAACAGAAGCGAAAATTTCACACACACGCACGCGAACAGAAATTAAAAACTCAATCAAAAAATATCAAAACAATTTGATAACTGTAAAATACAGTAGCAAATAAATTTATAGACCCAAAGGAATGTCGAACCCACAGGGATAGTGCAATGAAGTCATCTCATGTAGTGGACACAATTTATCAATCCGTTGTTTGAGTGAACCAATTTTTAGAAGAGGGTTTTGTTTTTCAAAACAGAAATAACTTTTGAAATAAAATTCAATAAATAAAAAGCACAGTATCTAGGGAAATCAACCAATCCAATCCAACATGTATAAACAATCAATCCAAACCCAAAATAATCATTAAGGTGGGAAACCTGCTATTTTGGAGTTAATTCCTTGGTTGGGCAATTAAAACCTAAATTACTAGAAAGTGAATTTTACCTCTCGGTCTCAATAACACAAACTAGTCAATTTCGATAAAGATACAGATTTGAAAACCCTACAACTAATTTTTTTTTTTGAGACAGAAAATAATTGTATCAAATTCTATTTTCCTATTATTAATTATTTCCTCTCGGTCTCAAATTAATAACTATAAATCTAATCCAATTTTCATCTCTCGATCCTTCAATTGAAAATAAATTTTGGAGTGAAAAACATAGAATCTAAACCAATTAATTAAGGGGTTTGGAATTAATTGAATTAACACATACTGAAAAGGATGTAGAAAACCCTAGAACCTGTTAATAGGGCTGGCAATTCGTGCGTGTTGGGTCGTTATCGTGTCGTGTCATTATCGTGTTTGAGCTTAACGGGTTCGTGTTGGGTTCGTGTCTGAGCTTAACAGGTTCGTGTCGTGTTCGTGCTCATCGTTATCGTGCGTGTTTGTGTCGTGTTATCGTGTCGTATTAAATTTTTTTTGTCCCAAGCGTAAAACTAACAATTTTAGCAAGGTTAATTTTTATCGTGTCGGGTTGTTTTCGTGTCGTGTCATTATCGTGTTTGAGCTTAACGGGTTCGTGTCGTGTTCGTGTTTGAGCTTTACAGGTTCGTGTCGTGTTCGTGCTCGCTTTTATCGTGCGTGTTAGTGTCGTGTTATCGTGTCGTGTCAGAAATTGCCAGCCCTACCTGTTAAGGGTTCTAGCCTAACATAATTGAAATAAACATTACAAAAAATGTAAAGAAACTTACTTGAATCATTAAAACAATAGGAACCTTGAAATACTTGAATGTCTTGAATCCAAAGCAACAATAATATAAAGAGTACTGAAAGATTAAAGGAAATTTTAAAGAGTAAATAATGCTGAAAAAGAACTTAAAAAAACTGAAAATTAAGACCTAAAGAGACTTATTTTTCGAGCCTAAAATGTCCTATTTATAGGGGGAGAAATCAAATCTTCAAAAGGTAATGGTTTGGGAAGGAAAAATCTCCAAATTGGGCAAAAATATGTCTTTCCGGCGTGCATTTCGATCTCTGTTTCGGTTGACACAAATCCTATCTCTCGACACAGAAACCTCCCTCCACGCAATCTCATGGTTTTGGCCATAACTTTCTCTCCCGAACTCCGATTGACCTGATTCTAGTTGCGTTGGAAAGCTAACTCAAAGATCTTTACAATTCCATACTCCATTAGGTCAGATTACACGTGTGGAAGAATTCATGACTGTTCCTTTGAACATCAACTGCTTTCGGTACGGGTTTCCATTGGATTTGGCCTAAAACATGCAAAATATTACCATGACAAGCATAATATCCCCTATAAACACTTCATGCTCGATTATTAACTAAAAACTCAAGTAAATGAAAGAAACCAATAATAAAACAACGTGATAAGTGAGGCAAAATACGAGCTTGTCAAACCGAGCCCAATCAGCATCACACATGGCTGATAAGGTGAAATCTTCATTAGATGGCAAGAAGATCCTTTGACCAGCCATTGCCTTTAAATAATGTAGAACTCTGGTTGTTGCTTACATATGAGTCGTGTGAGGATCAATCAGAAACTGACTTAATAAATTGACAACAAAGGTGATATCCAGGCGAGTTACCTGGAGATACAACAATCTACCAATGAGTTGATGATAGTGTGAAGCATCGACACGATGCTTGTCCTCATCTGTTGTAAGTCGTAGATTTTGTTCCATGGGAAACACACTTGATCAACAACCTTGTATACAACTATCTTTTAAAATATCCAAAGTGTATTTTCTTTGGCTGAGTACAATACCATCATATGTGCAAGCAACTTCAATGCCTAAGAAATACTTCAAAGGCCCTAGATCTTTGATCCTGAAACAGTCATCCAAATATGTCTTGACCCCATTAGTTTTAGGAGAGTTGTTCCCTACTAAAATAAAATCCTCAACATAAATGAGAGCAGCCACATAAATGGATCCACATCAATATGTGAATAGAGAATGATTTGCCTTAGATTGTAGAAATCCTATCTCCACGAGGGCACGAGTGAATTTCTGATGCCAATTCCTCGATGCTTGACGCAATCCATATATAGACTTTCATAGACGACAAACATTGGTGTCGTCATTCTTGTTGAAACTCTGTGGAAGCTTCATGTAGACTTCTTCTGTTAACTCGCCGTGAAGAAAGGCATTGTCAACATCAAGTTGCTGAATAATCCAACTTTGTTTGACCGCCACAACTAGAAGACTACGAATTGAGACCAACTTTGCAACAGGTGCAAAAGTATCATGGAAGTCAATACCTTCAATTTGGGTGTATCCTTTTGCCACTAATCGAGCTTTATATCGCTCGATGGTGCCATTTGATTTGTATTTGATTTTATATATCCAGTTTGAATCAATGCCTCGCTTTCCAAGAGGTAGTGATTCAATTGTCCAAGTACCATTTTTCTCGAGCGCTACAATCTCACTTTGCATTGCTTCACGCCAATGCTCTTCTTTTACCATTTGGTGAAAGTATTTGGGTTCATCATGGGATGTAATGCAGGCTATGTAAGCCCTGTTAGATGGAGAAAATTTATCATAGGATACAAATAAGGATAAAGGATATACCGTCGAGGTTGTTGCATCTGATGTAGGTTGAGGATAATCTATAGAAGAAGGTAGATCAATTTGGTAGTCAGTGAGATGCTTTGGTGCACACGAGGTCGTGCACTAAGACGAAATTGTTCATCAGGATGATTAACAAGATCAGGCTTATTGTTTTGCGATTCAGTGGATACAATATCACGAGCAATGATGACAGGTGATGTATCATGAATATCGGCATTCAGATGGGGTGTGGAGACATTAAGGGCAACAGAAGGTACTTGATTTCCATCAACCAAAAAGCTGGAAAATGGATATGTTTCTTCATCAAAATGTATATTACGGGAAGTAAAAACGTTGTGTTCCCGTAAATCATAAACATGATACCCCTTTTAGCCATTAGGATATCCAAAGAAAACACATAGTCTCCCTTGTTCCCCAAAATTATCTATGCCCTTCGAAGTGTCCTTCGCATAAACAGGGCATCTAAAACACGAAAGTGAGAATAATTGAGTTTTTTTGTCAAGTAATACCTCATATGGTGTTTTGCTGCCAATGGCTTTAGAAGGCAACCGATTGATAAGATATACAACCGTTTGAACACATTCACCCCAGAATTTGATAGGAAGACTCCTCTAAAAGCGGAGTGCTCTTGCCATTTCCAATATATCCTGGTGTTTTCTCTCTACAATGTCATTTTGTTGTGGGGTATCCACACAAGATGTTTTGAGAAGAATACCCTGTTAGGCATAGTAATCTTTCATGAGATTAGATTGGATCTCGGGGCCGTTATCACTACAAACTCATTTAACTTTTTTCTCAAATTGATTAGCAACCATATTGCAAAAAGTAATGAGACACGTGATAGCCTCAGATATACTTAATTTCTTGATATAACGAAGTTCACTATACAAAATCTTAGGTTTTGATATAATTTATTTATTGTAACGAGGAGTCTCAAGATCACATAAAACTCGAATAAAATAGAAACCCTAAACCAAGAACTCAAAAAACAAGAACGAGACGAAGTTTACGTGGTTCGACAGGATTACCTACATCCACGGGAAAGTTGTGTGTGTGTATATTATTGCTGAGAATGGATTACTATGATGGAAGCTCACATTACTCCATCAAATCAGAACTGAAACTCTCAGAATTTTTTTTCTGAGTTCGAAATCTAAAAACCCGAAGAAGATGACAGGTTTCTTCTCTCCTTTCAAAACAAAATGCTAACTAACTGAGCTACCCCCTCATATCACACCACGTGGCTTGACTTCTGATTCATCAAATTGAAAACCCGCTTCATCAAGTGAGAACACGACTTTCTACAGCTTTCTAATTTTCAGACTTCCAAATTCAGACATAATAAACTCCACTCTCATGCATGGTTTCAGTCATGCAATCAATGCTCACATAAGACCAGTACAGACCAACTAACTTCAAACAATAACCGAACTTGGCTAAGGGAAGGACTTTTGTCAAAGCATCAGTTGTGTTATCATGAGTTGAGACCTTTTGCATGTTAACATCACCTCTTTCCACAATTTCTCTAACAAAATGATACTTAACATCGATGGGCTTCGACTTATCATGAAACACATGATGTTTAGTAAGCTACAAGGCGCTTTGGCTATCACACATCAAACTTACAACCTTTTGCTGAATCCATGTTTCTGAAAGCAACCCCTTTAACCATAGAGCTTCCTTTATGGCGTCTGTCACTGCCATAAACTCGGCCTCGATCGTAGATAGCACCACCACAGTTTGTAACTTGGATTTCCTAGTAACTGATGTACCATATAGAGTGAACACTTACCCCGTTTGAGACTTTCTTGTGTCCACGCTCGCAGCAAAGTCAGAATCTACAAAGCCTACTAAAGGATCAGATTCTGCATCATTTCTTTTCTCAAATATCTTACAATAATGTGGATGTTCCTTCAAATACCTCAGAATCCCGGTTAATGCAACCAAATGTCTCTTACCAGGCCTTGACATGAACCTGCTAGTGATACTTATTGAGTATGCGAGGTCTGGTCTAGAGCAAATCATGAGATACATCAAGATCCCAACCAGACTTGCATATGGTACCTGCTCTATATATGCCTTCTCCTCATCATCTTAAGGACTAATCTCTTCTGAAAGCTTCACATCAGCACCCAAAGGTAGTGCCAATGGCCTGCACTACCTTATACCGAACTTCTCCAAAACTTTTGACAAGTAAACTTGCTTAGACAATTTCAATTTGCCTGCTATCCTGTCTCTACAAATACCCATCCATAATATTCTACTTGCCTCCCCCAAATTATTCATATCAACTCTGATTCCAGATCCATCTTAACCTTCTCAATGTCTTCCATGTACTTGGCAGCCAACAACATATCATCTACGTATAAGAGTAGAAGAATAAGGTTAGAGTTCATACCTTGCTTCATGTAAACACACCTATCATAACTTGATCTTGAGAACCCAATATGAAACATGTGTGTGTCAAACTTCTTGTTATTGTCGTGGATTCTGCTTGAGACCATAAAGTGACTTTCTCAGTAGATACACGTTCCTTTCAGCACTAACTTCCTCAAAACCCGGTGGTTGATCCATATACAAAATCTCTTCCAACTCACCATGTAGAGACACAGTTTTAACATCTAATTGGTGTAGTTCTAGATCAAATTGATTGACTAGAGCCAACAACACCTTGATTGATGCGTGCTTTACCACCGGGGAGAAGACTTCATTAAAGTCCACCCCTTCTATTTGAGAATATCCCTTGGCCACCAACCGTGCTTTAAATCTCAACTTTGGAGGGTTTGTATTCTCCAACTTCCTTTTAAACAACCATCTACATCCTATACATCGCTGCATATGAGGTTTATCAACCAAAATCCATGTGTCATTATGCCTGAGGGAGGTCATTTCCTCCTGCATAGCTCGCAGCCAATTATCCTTTTCTGTACTTGCACATGCCTCTTCATAGCACTTAGGCTCTTCCATTTCTAACTTCTCAGCAATATTAAAGCTCAAGAACATTGTGTCAGCCTCACTAAACCTTCTAGGGGGATGTATCTCCCTCCTGACACGATCTCTGGACAGCTTATTGTCAGACAGATGTGAGGGTTGATTAGGATGTTGTGTTGTAGGGATAGACTGCACAACTTCTTCTTCATCTTGTTCTGACTCTTCATACTAAATGATTTTTGGTGGTGAGCTAGGAGGATGCTGAACCTCTGCTCCTTTAGAGTCAACCTTTCCAGCCCTATATGGCATTACCTGCTCATTGAACTTGACATCTCGACTAATTATTATTCTCTGATTGTTAGGTTCAAGGCTCCATAGCCTATACCCATTAACTCCTAGGGTATAGCCCAAAACACACACTAGATTGCCTGCGGCTCAAGCTTATCTTGTTTAGCTTGAACATATGCTAAACAACCAAAAGTTCTAGGGTAAGAATAGCTGGGAACTCTACCCAGCCATAACTCATCTGGTGTTTTGAAGTCAATAGCAGCAGATGGGGATTTATTGATTAAATAGCATGCGGTTGATGCAGCTTCTCCCCAAAACTTCTTTGGTAATCCGGAGCTATGTAACATTCACCTTATCCTCTCCAATAAGGTTTGGTTCATCCTTTCGATAACCCCATTTTTTTTGGGTTATAGGGCACTGTCTTGTGCCTCCGGATTCCTTTGACTCTACAAAATGACTCCAACTCTTCATTAACAAACTCTAAGCCATTATCAATTTTCAAGCATTTCATCTGAATTCCCTTCTCATTTTCTATAGCAATACACCACTCCTTAAGTTTCTGGGCCGTCTAATCTTTGGTTTTAAGAACTACGACCCATAGCTTCCTTGAGTAGTCATCCATGATGGATAAGTAATATTTGCAGCCTCCTATAGTTTCAGTTCGTGATGGTTCCCATAGGTCTGCATAGACATACTCCAACGGGGCATTGCTTTGATTTTGTGATGTCTTGTACGACAGCTTAGTGCTCTTGGATACCATACAGTCATCACTCCTATTCAAGCACTCATCCTTGTTGCATCTTATCAGGCCACGTTTCTTCAGCTCCATCAAACCATTCTCACCCAAATGTCCAAGTCTAGCATGCCATAAGCTATTGCTTACTCCCAGCACCGGGTCTCCTTGCCCAATTATCATGTCAGCATGGATATAGTATATGTTGTTTATGCATTGTCCTCTCAGCACCTCCACTGGTCCTTTACACACAAGAATTGAGCCACCATTGCCCACAAATTGGTAACCTTTGGCTTCTAAAGTACCCAAAGATATCAGGTTCCTCTTAATTGAAGGGATGTGTCTAACATCTTTCAGCAGCTTCACCTGTCCCTTATGATGTTTTCTGATTTTTATAGCTCCCATCCCTTGTATCTTGCAAGTTTGGTCAATACCAAGAATGACATTTCCATAATCCGCTTGATGTAGTTCTGTAAACCACGATGCATCTGGACACATGTGGAAGGTGCATTCGCAGTCCAAAATCCACTTATCATTGGTTTGAACTGTTGGGTTTTGTATATAGAAAGCATTTATTACAATGAGTATACATTCAATTGTATTTTCTATCTGTTAACAAACTTACAGAGTAACAACTGTATCCTTTTATCTCACTCATAGGGACGATCATACGGCGTGTTATAGATCGTAGAAGACAATATGATCACTTGACCTAGTGAGATATAAATATTATCACAACCGAGACAACGTACGAGGATAAGTTTGTCGGTATAGGCTGCAGCATAGTCGAAAAAAAGTAATATGTCTTGATTACTTGATATGTTGATACGTGTTGTTGCGTATTGATTAGACCATAGTGAGATGTATTCTGCTGTCTGACATCAGAGAATACAAGATCTCGATCTTGATTGAGTCCAAACCCTAACGAAGGTTCAGGGGTATGCACGGGTTGACTGTTTCTTTGACTTGTCATGGTGGAGAGCCTGAGTAACGTGCTCGTATACCTGCATCTTGGGTAGCAGTAATTCGTGTAAAATAGCCTGAGACTGGAGTTAGGCAACCATATCCGAGTAAGAGGATGGGGACATTCCCTGCGGAGCTCAATAATGTTCATCGTGCTAAAATCCTGCAGGCTGATTAAGTTCAAGCACGAGTGATAAGTTTTGAGTGGTACTGCTCAGAAAATATAAGATATTAATTAATTGTAGATAGAGCTTGTCATAAGCTCCGATTAATTAATGAATGTCCGGTAACCTTAAATATGGGGATTCTTAAGTAAATGCAGCCTATTCTCATAACGTGGTAATAAAGGGGTAGGTCAGTATTAATTCTGTGGTGAAAGTGAATTAATATTAATTAATTGTGTCCTGGATTGTGGACATGGGAATTAATTAATTCATAGGCCCACTTTATTATTTGCATTAGGTCCCAGGTCTGATCCAAATTAAATATGCTGAATGGAGCCCAGTAGCCCATTAGGGTTTGTAACCCTAGGTCTATAAATAGACATTATTCTCTCAGAAACCCTAGCTCAGTTCAAATCATAGAAACCCTAGGAGAGAGAGAGAAGGGCGGCGCCTCTAGTGTGTTTGGGAGTCGATTTTTTCGACTTTGGCCTACACATTCACAGTCTTGTGGAATCTTCACCAGTAGCAGGATTGACCAGCATCGGGATACAGATCTGAAGGCCTAATTCTTGAAATTAGATTTGGTTCTAATTTCTGTTTCCGCAGTGTTAATCAAATCGCGTGGTTGAATCGAGATTCAAATTACAAACGCGAAAGATCGGATCTGTGACGACGGAGTTAAGGTAAACTCATATAACCACTGCATTAAATTTATAGGAGCATGCTAGGATTATCGTTGTTTTAATTGCTCTCAAAATCCACAAAACGATCCGGTTTATTTGGATTTGGTGATTCGATTCACTGACAAATCCCTAAAATTGGTATCAAAGTTGTGGTTTGTTTTTGTGGCTCTGTTGGATGAGCAATTTTGATTATGTATGTATGAATTTTGAATTGCTGTGGTGATTGGCTTTTGTTCCTCGTGGCTACTCTTTCAATTTAATCTGCAGTGGTTTATCCGTGTTTGGATTAAATCGTATTTTGTAAATCACGAGAAAATCCGTGATTAGATTTGATAGAAAAAATTGTAATAGATTAGATATTGTAATTTTTCAAATCTATAATTGTACGAGTCGAAGAACGAAAATGAAAACCGGGCGAGGCGATGTCGGTGGACGGTGGCAGCAGGAGGCTGTGCGCAACGTACAGCCACGACGGCACAACACAGGGCGGCGGTGGGCAGGCAGCCCACCGCGACGTGCGGCCGTGGGCGATGCCAGCGGCAGCGGTGCAGCTGCGCGGGCCTAGGGCCTGCGCTGGCAGCCCGCGGCAGCAGCCGCACATGATGGCAACGGGCACGCGCGCGTGTGCGACGCACGGCCTGGTGGCACGTTAGTGTCGGTGGCGATGGCTGTCAGCCTGTGGCTGCTGCTGCAGCGGTAGGGTTTGAGGTTTGACGGCTGGTGCAATTCGACGTATACCTAGGGTTTGCAGTTGGATTGTGGGGCCAATTTTCAAATCTCAAAACCCTAGATCCAAAAAGATTTGGTGGTTGAGGATATCAAGGCGCTATAAGAATTGTGAAGATTTGAAGAAGATTTGGACTTATCCAAATTTTGAAATTCAAATTTCAAATTTTGTAATAGATAGAATTATTTTATTTTTCCTATTTTATGGGGCCACGAGGAATTTTTGTTTGTCTTAATTGCCTCGTATGATATGTGATTTATTAATTGTGCAATAAGCATGTTTAGATAATAGGAAAACATGTTTTTACTGCTTTATAATTTACAATTTTATAAGCATGCTTATGTGATTAATTTCTTCTCTGGATTATATTTAGAATTTTCAGGCTTGTTTAATTACATGAAAAAATTTGGGAAAATATAATGACAAGAAATTATTTATATGCGCATTTAAGAAACCATTTGAAGCAAAAATATTAAGCAGATTTTTTTAATACAAATCAATAGACCTCCACAAAGTGATCCTAGGCTGTTAGTGTATCTCTTATCCTAGTAAACGTCTACGAGTGTAGCTTGCTAGTTCCTGGAGGTACATGGGTTGTGGTTGTTGAGATTTCTAGACAAACAATTGAAATCACATAAATAGTGGGAGGGTTTTGCGTAAACGTCTACGAGTGTAGCTTGCGTAATTCTTTCTCATAAGTATTCTAGGATTGATTTCAATTTCAGATAATGAAGGCTTTAAGGGTCGTGTGGTATGGCTACGCACCATGCCAAACTGTCTCTTTTGGCTGGAGTTAAATTTGTGGTTAAGGGCTTAGAGCCATCTTAGAATATAATGCAATTGTTGCTTCCCTGTTCTTGAGAGATGGCTTGGTCTAAGGTTTTACACTAATAATTAATTTCATGTGTCTAAGGATTCCTGACATGGTATGAAATTAAAGGATTGGGGCTTAAAACCCGCATTCTGGTTGAGGGTGACATCGTAAACGTCTACGAGTGTAGCTTGCGGTGAGAACTCTTGGGCTATTAGTGGAAAACATTTGTATTTGATTTATCAAGAGGTTTTCAATGCATTTGTTTTCGAATGTTCTGCATTTATCTTCTTATTAAGATTATTTATTTGTTTCAGATATGTTTATGTCTATTGTTGATCATATTCTTGCTCTCAATCCCTTAACTGGTCCGAACTTCCCTGAATGGAGATACTGCATTGGGTATATCCTCCTGTCTAAGCAACATAAGTTTGTTCTCACTATGATTCCACTTGCTCCGCGCGACCATAGAGTCTCCAGACGTCAGAAGCAATTTTTTGACAGATGGGTGGCATCTGAAGATTTTACTTACAAGTTAATCTCAAATAACCTATCTAGAGAGTTGAAGCTGAAGTATATGGGCTATTCTAGCTCTGTTGGGATCTGGATGGACTTGGTGGCTACTTATGGCAGTGTGGAAAGAACTATCAGTTGTAATCTTGTGAAGGACCTTGTTCAGTGACATTACATGTGATGATGATGAATAACACCATGAATCGGTTCACACGTAGAGGTGGATGTATCAGCGATCAAGCCAAGATCCATATAATCCCGAACTCGTTGCCACTTTCTTTCTATGACTTTAAGATGGATGTTGTTGGGAGAAGTGAGTATACTTTTAAAGAGTTGCTTACTGATCTCTTGGTGGAACAGTCTTTCGTACCTTCATGGCATTCTGAGTTATCGAATTTTGTGCATAGTCTGAACACATTGAAAAATGTAGTTGATGACCAGTACAGAAGTCTGATTGATCGAAGAAGGCGTGAGAGGAAGTCAGAGAGATAAAGATGGTTGATCTCACTTCAAGAGAGAAAGCATGTGGAAGTAAAGGACAAGGTACGTCATTTGCATTTGTAACGGAAATGTGTTTAGCATCGGTTTCTACTCATTCGTGGGTAGTGGATACTGGAGCTACTGATCATGTTTGTTACACTTTGCAGGGGTTCACACCGAGGAGGGTGCTGAAGAATTACGAGATTACCATCTCAATGGGGAACGTTGCACGAGTGAGTGCAGCTGCCATTGGAGATGTCACCTTGTACTTTGATGATTCTATTTTGACTTTGAGAGATGTTTTATATGTGCCCGATTTCCGACGGAACCTTATTTCAGTTTCCAAAATTTATGTTGATGGATATTCAGTTATTTTTTATAGTGGTTCTTCTGTCATTGGTAATAACATAGTTATCTGTCGTGGAATGCTGAATAACTCTCTCTATGTCGTTAACTGTCATCATAATATTTCCCGTATGCTGCATGTAACTCATCTAAAATTGATAATCCTAGAAAGAAAAAAATTGGTTCTTCTGATGAGGATCTTACATATCTCTGGCACTTGAGACTGGGTCACATAAACTTGAAGCGGATCAAGTGACTTGTAGATGACGGTACATTGGACTTAGTCCGGCCTGTACCTTATCAAGTCTGCGAATCCTGCATTGAGGGAAAGATGTCTTCTAGGTTTTTCAAGGCTAGTCAGTCTCGAGCAGAGGATGTGTTGGAATTGATCCATTCTGACTTATGTTGGCTCATGTCCACACAGGCCCGTGGAGGGTATGAGTACTTCGTCACTTTCATTGACGACTACTCGAGATACGGATACGTTTACCTGCTTCACTACGAGTCTGAATGATTTGAGAAATTCAAAGAGTTTAGGTTGAGGTAAAAAAGAAGGTCGGGAAAACTATCAAGTCACTGCGATCTGATCGCGGTGGCAAATACCTCAGGAACGAGTTCCTGCAATATTCGTCAGAACATGGGATTACATCTCAGTGGACTGCACCGGGTACTCCCCAACAAAATGGTGTAGCCGAAAGAAGAAATAGAACTCTTTTGGAGATGGTGAGATCAATGATGAGTTATGCAAGCTTACCTATTTTGTTTTGGGGATACGCATTGGAAACATCGGCTTACGTCTTGAACCTGGTGCCTTCTAAATCGGTTCCTAAGACACCCTATGAACTCTTCATTGGACGCAGACCTAATTTGTGCAAGTTCAGAGTATGGGGATGTCCGGCACACGTGCCGACAAAGGAAACCTGATAAGTTAGAAAACAGGTCAATGGTAATGCTATTTATAGGGTATCCCAGGCAGAAGAAAGGTGGTTACTTTTACTGTCCTGAGAGTCAGAGAATCGGTGTTAGCACCAACGCTAGATTCTTGGAGGACGAGTATGTGAGAAACCACAGGACAAGGAGTGATATAGTTCTTCAAGAAATTGAAGATGAGAATGCGATTCCAAAGGAAGGGGAACGTGCAAACGTGGGTGCACTTGTGAGAGGTACATCACCACGGGCGCGTTCTTTTGTGCAAGGTGCAGAACCACAAGTTGCTGCACCAACTACTGACACGTCACCGGAAATGTACATGCTCGTGGGTGAGTCTTCGGACTTGGGCCATGAAGACGGACATGTGGACTCTGACCCACTGACTTACGAAGAGGCAATGCAGGACAATGATGTTGCGAAATGGCGCATCGCCATGGATTCTGAGATAGAATCCATAACCGCTATGGATGTATTCCAGAATGTTGTGCTGCCTAATGGCTTTAGGGCCATAGGGTGCAAGTGGGTATACAAGAGAAAGAAAGGAGCGGATGGAGAAATTACGGCTTTCAAAACCAGGCTGGTGGCAAAGGGATATAGTCAGAAAGAGGGTATAGACTATGATGAAACCTTTGTAGGGATTTATCGGTGAACCGAATCACAATATCCAACTGAACCGGATCAAATTTTGGTTATTGCATATAATCATAAATCACAATAAAACCTATTATGCTCCTATGAATTTAATTCGATATGTGGATTGAGAATTTACCGTAATTCCGTAGAGTCTGATCCGATCTTTTGCGTTTGAATTTCCAACTTTAATTCAACCACGCAATTTGATTTGATCTGCGGAAACAGAAATTAAAAATCTAATTTCTAAATTAAATCAAAAATAAAGAAAGAACAAGAGAGAATAAATATGTTCTCCAGATTAGATCTTCAAATCTATATCCCAATGCTGTTCAATCTGCTACTGGTGAGGACTCCACAGATTTGTAGTTGTGCAAGACCATAATCGAAATTCTCCTCCCACTGCACAAAGCCGTCACCCCTCTCTCTCTCTGCCCTAGGTTTTTGATTGATTTGAATAACCACAAAGGTGGCTAGGGTTTCCAGAGAGAGTGGTCTATTTATAGACCCAGGGTTTAATCCCTAATGGGCTATTGGGCCAATTCAACATATTTATTTGGGCCAGACCTGGGACCTAATTCAAATAATAAAGTGGGCCTATAAATTAATTAATTCTCATGTCCACAACCCAGGACACAATTAATTAATTAATATTAATTCTTTTTTCACCACAGAATTAATACTGGCCTACCCATTTATTACCACGTTGTGAGAACGGGCTGCATTAATTGAGAATCCCCATATTTAAGGTTATCAGACATTCATTATTCAATCGGAGCCTCTAACAAGCTCTAACTACAATTAATTAATATCTTATAATTCCTGAGTAGTACCACTCAATCCTTATCACTCTTGCCTGAACTTAATCAGCCTGCAGGACTTTGGCACGATGAATGTTATTGAGCTCCTCAGGGAATGTCCCCATCCTATTACTCGGATATGGTTACCTAAACCCTGTCTCAGGCAGTACTACACGAACTGCTGTAACCCTAGATGCGGATATACGAGCACGTTACATAGGCTCTCCACCATGGCAAGTTAAAGCAACAGTCAATCCGTGCAAACCCCTGAACCTTCGTTATGGTTTGGACTCAATTAAAACTGAGATCTTGTATTCGCTGATGTCAGACAAACGAATACATCTCACTACGGTCCATTAATACGCCACCCCTTGCGTACCAGCATGTCAAATAACCAAGACAGACTACTTATTACGACAATGCCGCAACCATTCGGACTGACGTATCCTCATACGCTGTCTCGGCTGTGATTAGGTTTATGTCTCACTAGGTCAAGTGATCATACTGTCTTCTGCGATCTACAACACGCCGTATGATCGTCCTTATCGGTGAGACAAGAGGATACCATTGTTCATACACGTAGTTTGTTTAACAGATAGGAGAATTAAACCGTTGTATACTTATTATAATAAATGCTTTCATTATACAAAACCCATCAATCTCCCACTTATACTAAAAGCATAACTAAGCTATTATAGAGTATACAATGCGTCTATCTAGCTTGCTATCTCTTTAACCACTATAAGTGGTCGACATCCACCTCAGACCCAGCTCACGAATATGTCTTTCGCAAACTTTTTGCGGTAAGCTCTTTGTAAATGGATCAGCAAGGTTGTCAGCAGTGTCAATCTTCTTAATTTGCACATCGCCCCTTGATACGATCTCTCGTATGATATGGTACTTTCTCTCTATGTGTTGGCTTGCCCTGTGAGACCGTGGTTCCTTTGAGTTTGCCACTGCACCAGAGTTGTCACAATAAATTGTGATACTCCTTGGTAAACTCAAAATCATGCCCAACTCTAAAAGGTAGTTCCTGAGCCATACCCCCTCTTTCGAGGTTTCGGAGGCGGCGACATATTCCGCCTCCATGGTGGAGTCAGCAATGCATTTCTGCTTTGAGCTCCCCCAAGATACAGCTCCACCTCCCAGGGTAAACACATATCCCGAGGTCGATTACTTCTCATCCTGGTCCCCTTGGAAATCCGAGTCTGTATAACCCACAGGGCACAAATCCTCACTTTGATAAACTAGGCAGAAATTCCTAGTTCTTTTCAAGTACTTGAGGATGTGCTTTATAGCAGTCCAGTGCGCTTGTCCAGGGCTAGACTGATATCTTGCTACCATGCCAACGGCATAACAAATATCATGCCTGGTACACAGCATCGCATACATGAGACTACCCATCACTGAAGCGTATGGTACAAGACTCATCTCGTCTTTCTCCTGCTGTGTCTGAGGACACTGCCCATTAGAAAGACGAACACCATGTCTGAAAGGTAGCAAACCTTTCTTGGCAAATTGCATGCTGAACCGGGCAATCACAATATCCACATAGGATGCCTGGGATAAGCTCAACATTCTTCTCTTACGATCTTGTAAGACCTTAATCCCAAGAATGTAGCCAGCTTCTCCCAGATTCTTCATTTGGAACCGTTTGGATAACCAAACCTTGATTTCCGACAACACTCCCTCGTTGTTTCCAAATAGGAGTATGTCATCAACGTATAGTGCAAGGAAAACCACGCTCCCACTGACACAAAGTCGGTAAACACAGCTTTCGTTCTCCAACTGTGCAAATCCGTAGGATTTAATCACATTGTTGAAACGTAAGTTCCACGACCTTGAAGCTTGCTTGAGTCCATACAAGGACTTCTTGAGCTTCCAGACAAGATGTTCTTCGCCCTTGCGTATGTAACCCTCGGGTTGCTGCATATAGATATCCCTACCTTCTTCAAGGTAACCGTTTAGAAAAGCAGTTTTGACATCAATCTGCCAAATCTCGAGGTCCATATGCACAACTATGGCAAGGAGTATCCGGATAGACTTGAGCATGGCTACGGGTGAAAATGTTTCATCATAGTCAATGCCCTCTTTCTGACTATAACCCTTTGCCACCAGCCTGGCTTTAAATGCCGTAACCTTTCCATCCGCTCCTTTCTTTCTCTTGTATACCCATTTGCACCCTATGGCCCTAAAACCATCCGGCAATTCAAATTTCTGGTATACATCCATAGCTGTTATGGATTCAATCTCAGAATCCATGGTGACATGCCATTTGGCAACATCCTTGTCATGCACTGCCTCTTCGTAAGTCAGTGGGTCAGAGTCCTCATGTTCGTCTTCCGGGCTCAAGTCCAAAGACTCACCCACAAACATGTACTTTTCCGACTGGAAAATAACTCTCCCACTGCGACAAGGCATCGGTGCCGTGTCAGAAGTAGGTATAGTAACTTGTGGTTCTGCACCTTGCACTGAAGAACGCGCATGTGGTGTTGTACCTCCCACAAGTGCACCCACATTCGCACGTTCCCCTTTTCTTAGAACCGTATTCTCGTTCTCAATTTCTTAAAGAACTATATCACTCCTTGACTTGAGATTACTCACATACTCGTCCTCCAAGAATCTAGTGTTGGTGTTAACAACTACTCTCTGACACTCAGGACAGTAAAAGTAACCACCTTTCGTTTGCCTGGGATACCCTATAAACAACATTACTTTTGACCTGCTTTCTAACTTATAAGGTTCCTTCGATAGTACGTCTGCCGGACAGCCCCATACTCTAAACTTGCACAAACTCGGTTTGCGGCCAAGGAAGAGCTCAGAAGGCATCTGAGGAACTGATTTAGAAAGAACCACATTTTGTACGTAAGTTGTTGTTTCCAATGCGTAGCCCCAAAACGAAATTGAAAAATTTGCATAACTCATCATTGATCTTACCATCTCTAGAAGAGTCTTATTTCTTCTTTCAGCTACACCATTTTGCTAGGGAGTACCCGGTGCAGTCCGTTGGGATGTTATACCATTTTCTGACAAATATTGCAGGAACTCGTTACAAAGGTATTCGCCACCGCGGTCATATTGCAGTGACTTGATAGTTTTCCCAACCTTCGTTTCTACTTCAACCTTGAACTCTTTGAATTTCTCAAAGCATTCAGACTTGTAGCGAAGCAGGTAAACGTATCCGTACCTTGAGTAATCGTCAATGAAAGTGACGAAGTACTCATACCCTCCACGAGCTTGGATGGATATTGGTCCATATAAGTCAGAATGGATCAGTTCCAACACATCCTCTACTCGAGACTGACTAGCTTTGAAAGGCCTAGTTGAAATCTTGCCCTCGATGCAGGATTCATAGACTTTATAAGGTACAGCCCGGACTAAGTCCAATGTACCGTCATCTGCAAGTCTTTGAATCCGCTTCAAGCTGATGTGACCGAGTCTCAAGTGCCAGAGATATGTAAGATCCTCATGAGAAGAAGTAAGTTTGATCTTTCTAGGATTATCAATTACGAATGAATAACATGCAATACTTGCGGAAGACTTATGATTGCAGTTAATAATATAGAGAGAATTATTCAGCATTCCACGACAGATAACACCGTAATTACCAATGATAGAAACACCACTATCAAAAATAACTGAATACCATCAACATAAAGTTTGGAAACTGAAATAAGGTTTTGCCAAAAATTCGGCACGTACAAAACATCTCTCAATATCAAAACAGAATCATCAAAGTACAAGGTGAAATCTCCAATGGCAGCTACACTCACTTGCGCTGCATTCCCCATTGAGATGGTAACCTCGTCATTCTTCAGCACCCTCCTCGGTGTGAACCCCTGCAAAATGGAACAAACATGATTAGCAGCTCCAGTATTCACTACCTACGAATGAGTAGAAACCGATGCTAAACATGTTTCCGTAACAAATGCAAATGACGTACCTGGTCCTTTAGCATTCGGACAATCCACCTTTTTGCATCCAACACACTCGTTCTTCTTTGGAGTGACCTTGACTCTCTTCCTCTTCCTAGACTTGCTACCACTGCCTGTTTTCCTGAACTTGCTCTCAGCACCGTCATCTCCAACCATAGAGGTTGTCGAACCAGTACTAGAACCACTCAGAACAGATTTCCATGCTCGCATGGTTGATTGCTCCACTACAAGGTCCTCAAGTAGCTCATGCAGAGCATACTCTCCTTTTACAGCAGCAACCACCTTAAAGTCATGATAGGATTCCGGAAGAGAATTCAGGATGATATCAATCTCGCCTTGCGCACTGATATTACCACCCCGCACAATAAACTATCTCATGAGATCAATCATAGACATCATGTGTGCTATCACCGAACTATCCTCAACCATCTTCTTGCACACAAGATCGTGTACAAGCTTATAGCTAATAGTCCGCTCCACATTGCCATAGGCTGTCAAGAGTTCCTTTCAGATCTCTCCAACTCTTTCGAGATACTCATACTTGTGCCTTAATTCTCTAGATAGGGAACCCGTGATAAGCCAAAAGGCGAACTCATCAGCATCCTCCCACCTTTCATAGAATTCAAGCTCAAGTTTGCATACCCCATTATAAGAACGCAACAGTGGATCCATGAAAAGAACATGTGCTTGATTTTTCAGATACATGATGTGTTTGATGCAAAAACTCCATTCAGGGAAGTTCGGACCAATTAGAGGATTGAGAGCAAGTATATGATCGAGCAGACATAAACATATCTGAAACAATAAAGAATCTTAAATAAGAACAGACATGTAAAACTTCGAAAACAAATGCATTGAAAACCTTTTAATAAATCAAATACAAATGTTTTCCACTAATTGCCCAAGAGTTCCCACCGCAAGCTGCACTCGTAGATGTTTACGATGTCACCCTCACCTAGAACTGTGGGTTTTAAGCCCCAATTCATTTAATTTCACTAACATGTGAGGAACCTTTTGACACTAGAAATTAATAGTTAGTGAAAACCTTAGACCAAGCCATCTCCCAAGAACAGGGATGCAATTCTTGCATTATATCTTAAGATGCTTCTAAGCGATTAACCACAAATTTAACTCTGGTCAAATGAGACAGTTAGCATGGCACGTAACCATACCGCACAGTCCTTAAAGCTTTTCTTATCTATAATTTAAATCAATCCTAGAATATTTATGAAAGAGATCTATGCAAGCTACACTCGTAGATGTTTACGCAAAACCCTCCCACTATTCACACGATTTAAATTGTTTGTCTAGAAATCCCAACAACTGTACCCATGCACCTCTAAGAACTAGCAAGCTACACTCGTAGACGTTTACTAGAACAAGAGATACACTTACAGCCTAGGACCGCTTTGTGGAGGTCTATTGATTTTAATTAAAAATCCACTTAGTATTTTTCTTTTAAAATGTTTCTTATATGCGCACACATAAATTCTTTGTTATTATATTTTCCAAATTCTTGCATGTAGTTAAACAAGCCCAAAAATTCCCAAAATATAATCCAACAAGAAATTAATCACTTAAGCATGCTTTGAAAAAATTGTAAATAATAAAAGCAGTAAATCATGCTTTTCCGATTATTTACACATGCTTAATTGCGCACATAACAAATCACATATCATACGAGGACAATTAAGGCAAACAAAAATTCCTCGTGGCCCCATAAAACAAGTAAAATCCTATCTATTACAATTTGACTTTTGAATTTAATTGGATAAACTCAAATCTCTTCAAGTCTTCCAGGGCCTCCAAATCTTCAACCACCATATCTTTTTGGCTTTAGGGTTGATCTGATGATTGGCCCTAACCCTAATACAAACCCTAGGGTTCACACAGGATTGCACCAGCCCCAGAAACACAAACCACCACGACGGGACAGCCGTTGCCGACGATGACACAGCCGCCGCCGCCGCGCTCCTGCGGCGCCAGCCCGCGCCACTGCTCTGCCGAGCGCCTGCGGTCGCACGCGCGCTGCCTTTTCCCGCCGTCGTGCGCCGCCCTCTGTTGGCTCTGTTTTCGTTCTTCGTTCCGACCCGTCCAAATTATTGATTTGAAATAAAAATTACAGAAAACTATTCTATTACAAATTTTTTTCAAATCTACACTTATCATGGATTTTCTCGTGATTTTACAAAATCAATTCAACCCTACACGGATAAACCACTACGGACTGAATCAAACGGATTGCCACGAGACAAAAACCATCCACGACAAAAATAAAATTCATACATGCATAATTGAAACTTATTATAAATAATAGAGCCATAAATCAGAAACCTGGCTCTGATACCAATTGTAGGGATTTTCAGTGAACCGGATCACAAAACCCAAGTGAACCGGATCGATTTATGGATATTGCTTATAATAATAATTTACAATAAAACCTAGCATGCTCCTATGAATTTATTTAATTCGTGGATAAAGAGATTATTGTAAATCCGTAGAGTCTGATCCAATCTTTCGCGTTTGAATATCCCCTTTAATTCAACCACGCAATTCGATTAAATCTGCGGAAACAGAAATTAATAATCTAATTTCTAGATTTATTTGAAAATAAAGAAAAAGAAGAAGAAAGAATTCTATTCTCCAGATCAGATCTTCAGGGCTGTGTCCCAATGCTGTTTAGATCTGCTACTGGTGAGGATTCCACAGATTTGTAGGTTTGCAGGGCCAGAATCGAAAATCTCCTCCCTCTTGCACTGTAGCAGTCGCCCCTCTCTCTCTGCCTCTAGGGTTTCACTGGTTTGGATTGTATTCAAGGTGGCATGGGTTCCCCAGAAAGAGTGGTCTATTTATAGACCCAGGGTTTTATCCCTAATGGGCTACTGGGCTCAGTTCAACATATATTACTTGGGCCAGACCTTGGACCTAATGCAAATGATAAAGTGGGCCTATTAATTAATTAATTCCCATGTCCACAACCCAGGACACAATTAATTAATTAATATTAATTCTTTTTCACCACAGAATTAATACTGACCTACCCCTTTATTACCACGTTATGAGAACGGGCTGCATTTAATGAGAATCCCCATATTTAAGGTTACCTGACATTCATTAATTAATTGGAGCTTCTGACAAGCTCTATCTATAAATAATTAATATCTTATTATTCATGAGTAGTACCACTCAATCCTTATCACTCGTGCCTGAACTTAATCAGCCTGCAGAACTTTGGCACGATGAATGTCATTGAGATCCTCAGGGAATGTCCACATCCTATTACTCGGATATGGTTACCTAAACCCAGTCTCAGGCAGTACTACATGAACTGCTGCTACCCAAGATGCGGATATACGAGCACGTTACTTAGGCTCTCCACCATGGCAAGTCAAAGCAACAGTCAATCCGTGCAAACCCCTGAACCTTCGTTAGGGTTTGGACTCAATCAAGAACGAGATCTTGTATTTGCTGATGTCAGACAGTCGAATACATCTCACTGCGTTCCATCTATACGCCACCCTTGCGTACCAGCATGTCAAGTAACCAAGACAGAATACTTTTTTCGATAATGCCACAGCCATTTGGACAAATGTATCCTCATACGTTGTCCCGGCTGTGATCAGGTTTATGTCTCACTAGGTCAAGTGATCATACTGTCTTCTGCGATCTACTACACGCCATATGATCGTCCCTATCAGTGAGACAAGAGGATACCATTGTTACATACATGTAAGTTTGTTTGACAGATAGGAGAAATAAACCGTTGTATACTCATTATAATAAATGCTTTCAACATACAAAACCCATCAGCTTCAAGGTCGTAGAACTTATGTTTCAATGATGTGATTAAGTCCTACGAATTTTCACAGTTGGAGAACGAAAGTTGTGTATACAGACTTTGTGTCAGTTGGAGCGTGGTTTTCCTTGCACTGTCCGTGGATGACATACTCCTATTTGGAAACAACGAGGGAGTAATGTCGGAGATTAAACGTTGGTTATTCGAACAGATCCAAATGAAGGATTTGGGAGAAGCTGGGTACATCCTTAGGATTAAGGTCTAACGGGATCGTAAGAGAAGGATGTTAAGCTTATCCCAGACATCCTATGTGGATACTGTGATAGTCCAGTTCAGCATGCAACTCACCAAGAAATGCTTGCTACCTTTCAGACCTGGCGTTCATCTTTCAACTGGGCAGTGCCCTGTGACACAGAGTGAGAAAGATGAGATGAGTCTTGTACCATACGCATCTGCGGTGGGTAGCCTCATGTATGCAATGTTGTGTACCAGGCTTGATATTTTTATGTCGTTGGCATGGTAGCAAGATATCAGTCTAACCCTGTACAGATGCATTGGATTGCGGTAAAGGACATCCTCAAATATTTGAAGAGAACTAGGAATTACTGCCTAGTTTATCAAAGTGAGGATTTGTGCCCTGTGGGTTACACAGATTCGGATTTCCAAGAGGATCGGGATGAGAACAAATCGACCTCAAGTTATGTGTTTACCTTGGGAGGTGGGACTGTATCTTGGAGGAGCGCAAAACAGAAATGCATTGTGGACTCCACCATGGATGCGGAATATATCGGCGCCTTCGAAGCTTCAAAAGAAGGGGTATGGCTCTGGAACTACCTTTTAGAGTTGGATGTGATTCCGAGTTTGCCTAAGAGCATCACAATTTATTGTGATAACTCTAGTGCAGTGGCGAACTCGAAGGAACTAAGGACTCACAAGGCGAGCAAACACATAGAGAGAAAGTACCATATCATACGAGAAATCGTATCCAGGGGCGATTGATAAACTCATAATTATACTCACTTATCTATATTTTTCTCCATTGTTTCAAGTGCTTTATATTATTTTTTTACTTATTATTGTGAATGAGTCTATATTGGAGGGTTTTATGCCTTTGATGGGTGATTTTTGTAGGTTTTAGGCTGAATTAATTGGAAACCCGTACTGAAAGCAAATGATGTTCAAAGGAACAGTTACAAATTCTTCCACACGTGGAATCGGAGCTAATGGAGCATGTAAATATAAAGATGTTTAAATTAGCTTTCCAACACAACTAGAATCGGGTCAATCGGAGTTCGGGAGAAAAATTTATGGCCAAAACCATGAGACTTCGCAGAAGGGTATTGACACGTGCATCTCTGTCGATCGACGGGATTCCTGTCGATTGACACAGAGGCTCGATAAGGCTGTTTTGGCGTGTTTTGGCAGTTTTTGCTATTTTTACCCAATACTCAAATTAGGTCTTTTCCTCCCCCTATATATAAGAACTCAACCCTGCACGAAAATTATCTTTGTTTTATCATTCCTTTAGCATATTTTGGAGCCTGTAGACATTGGAGTTTTGTATTCAAGGTTCCTATTGCAAGGTATTAATTTAATGTTTATTTACTTTCTAGTCATCATTTGTGGCTAGAACCCTAAACAGGTTCTAGGGTTATGATTTCTTTTCTGATGCATGTTTAACTGATATCAACTTTGAAAGCGTGGTTTAGTTCTCTGCACTTAATTTTATAATCTGGATTTAAAGAAGGTTCGAGAGGTGAATTGAGATCTAGGTTTATAGTTAATAATTGATGGATCGAGAGATAAAAATTATTAACAGGAAGAGAGAATTAATTGTGTTTGTTTTTTGTCCAACCAAGAAGAAACCTACATAGGAATAATTAGATAATTATGAGATTGATTAATTTGGTGTTCTTGAGACCGAGAGGAGATAGTCACTAATTAATAATCTAGGATTTAATTGTCTAACCAAGGAATTTAATCCACAAAAATCTATGTTTTTCCCATTGCTGAGTTGATTGATATTTGCATGTTGATGATTAGATAATCTGCCCTAGGATCTGTGCTTCTCTTTATTGTTCTTAAAACCTTTACTTTCTGCATCGTTCTCTTTAAATTACAAAACAAAATCCCTTTTTGAAGTCCCTCAATTATTTATGTTCTAAAAACTATGACTAGTACTTTAGGTTTTTTTGTTGCACAGTCCTTATGGGATCGACCACCTACGGGTGCAAAAATTTATTTAGCTAACTGCTTTACTGAAGTTTATCAAATTGGCGCCGTTGCCGGAGACTATCAGATTTATCTGAATATTAGTTTGTTTTTAGATCTGATGGTTTGAGGCTGTATATTTAGTTTTATTGTTATTTTCTGTCTTATTTTCTTTTTGGAATTTTTCTGGTTTTGATTTCAAATTAGGTGTCTTAATTTTGGTTTTTGGTGTTTTTAATTTTTGTATTTGTTTTTTATTTTTTGCCTTTACTTTGTTTTTGGTTTCGTTGTTCAATTTCAAAAAAAAAAAAGAAATCAGGAGGGATTATCTCTGTTTCGATCGACAGGAACCCTGTCGATCGACACAGAGGCATGGCACACGGAGAACACTTCGATCGACAGAAGCAGGAGTCAACAGAAGGCTCTGTGTCAATCAACAGGCCCCCTGTCGATCGACACAGTGCGCCAGCAGCACCAAATCGTCGTCGCACAATGCTGAATTCCTCGGGTGGATAAAAACGTCGATGTCTGAGATCGACAGTTCGGTACAGTTCTATTTATTGTCTGATTTTCAAACTTTTTCTTACTCTCCGAGTTCGAAATAAGTTTGGGGGGATGTGGACAAGAAATTCGAACTTTTTATCCCTTTACTTGCTTTATTTTTTATTGCATTTATTTATTTGGTTTGTTTGATTTTTTTGCCAATAAAAAAAATATAGATATTATATGAGGAAAATCTTTAAGTAATTGAACCCTCTAGCATTATATGCAATGTTTGGAATCGATCTTTGATAAGTTGAGTTGATTTCGATTGTGGTTGATTTGCCTATGAATGTAGAATACCGCATGATAGGGTCTAATTGAAACTTACACTTGCATGATGTTTGAGTGGATTGACGTTGACTAAGGAAGAAATTTTTGAACCCAAGTGAGATTTGAGCCTTTATTTGTTCATGAGAGATTCGCATGTATGTTTTCGTTTCTCTAAAACTTGCTTTTGTTATGTTTTGAGACTACATAGTGTGCACAATGATAGAAAATGATCTTAGGTCATCTTTGTTAGCCAATTTATCCCAAACACTGTCCCTTGTAAAATTTTATCCCTAGTAAGCCCCTTTTAGCCTATTTCCATTTTTCGATTTTGTCTAAAAAATTTCATATGGAATGGGTGAGATGTATCTTGTCTATGAGATTTGGGAAGAAAGAGGATGAGAAATTGTGAGTGATAAGAAATTGTTAGAACTGGTGTGCAAAGAAAGAAAGCTCTAGAAAAAGAAAAAATGAGTAATGTCCTTATAAGTTCAAATAATTAAACAAAATCTTTAAGAGCATAAAAGGATTAGAAAAAATAAGAGCCTTGATTTGTGTTGAAAATATTAGGAGATGGGGTGGATAATGATAGATGGTGATTTTGATTTGTTGAGAGTGATCAACTCAATATTTTCTTTTTAGTCACTTGGCCATATTTCTCTACCTTATCACAAAAAGCCTACATTACAACTCTATCAAAGTCCTTTTTTATTCTTGAATTGTGTGCACAAATAAGCAGTGGAGATTTTAGAACTCTTGCAAGCATATGGTAGAAATTTCTTTATACATGTCATGAGTGCTTTCATTTGAAACCTAAACACTTGAGTGATTGAGCGATACAATTTCCCGTGAGTCTTTTGAAGTTGATGAATATCTTATCTCTTTCAATTGCTTGTGTGATGTGGAATGATGAACCTTGATTGTGATGAATCTTGTAAGGCATTGCACTTTCAACTGCTTGAGATTTCTTTCTTCTTTACTTCGATTGAGGACAATCTAATATTCAAGTTTTGGGGGTTTGATAAGCTCATAATTATACTCACTTATCTATGTTTTTCTCCATTTTTTCAAGTGATTTATATTATATTTTTACTTATTATTGTTCATGAGTCTATTTTGGAGGGTTGATAAACACTCAATCTGTGCATTTTATTGATGTATTTATGCTTGG